>BCLF01000003.1:1637214-1692117 GCA_001602275.1 Zoysia japonica | reverse complement strand
ATGATATGAGGTACACTATTTACTAATTTCTTAATTTTCTACAAATATGCGATGGTTAGTGGTTAGCAACTAGTTATCTAGTTTTATGCTTATAAATTACCAAAGCTAATGCGTGACATTTGTCCTAGTGCATATGAATGCAAGGTAGTGGACTTATATGAACTATCTAATATTTACTTTATTTAATTATATAATAAACATGATTTTAATTTACTATAACTAAAAGTTAATTACTTTATGTGGTTGCTTTCTATCGGTTAGTGACTAGTTATTAGTTCCACATTAATAGTTAAATTACTACCCTAAATATACGATATTACTATAGGTGCAGTGAAAGTATAGCATCATCATTAATTACCTATCTTACATGTATATGTGGATTAACCTATCAATGATTAATTATCTGGTTTAATTAAATTAATTAAAATACTAGAGTTAACAAGTGATAAGCATACCAATATATATATTAATGCATAATGGACAACAGAGTAGTGTGTCGTGGCTAATTATTTAAGTTCTGAGCATTTGTATGTCATCTATAGTGACTAGTAATTATTTACTTAATTTAATCTACTTACTTAAATTACTAAAACATAATTCACAAGTGGCACGTGTACTGGTGTTCGCTAATTTAGCACGAGACGCATTACTGTGCCCTTCTAATGATTATTTAACTATCTAATTGCATGTGATGTTAGCATTTAGCAATTAACTACTCGATCTATATCTTCATAATTATCCTACCAAATATATTTATATATATATGCGGCACAAATAATGTTGCATATAAAGTGCGTGTGTGCTATTTAATATTTACCTATTTTTCTATTATTTAGCCCCAAGTATTTAATTAGCTACTAATTATATGATTTTAACTTTAAATTAATTTACCTAGATCTAGCAGGTGCAGTCATGTTAATGCATACTAATGGTCTATAAATTAATACTAATGGTAAGGTGCACACTATAGTTAATGAACTATGCTAGGAATTAAATCACAATAAAACACTTGCATTGAAATCGATAAAAGCTAATAAAACAAAATGACTTAAAGCTCCGATAAAACTTACTAATAATAAAAGCAGCATGATTGGAGATTTGTCAAGGTTTGAATGGTTCGATGAGGTGGTGCTTGAGACAATGATTCCACGGTATAGAGATTGTTGCAAACGGAGTTCATATGAGGGAGTTATGGCAATTTGAGGGTGTATGGAGGCTTTAGAGACTTTTTTGTAATTTTTAGAAAGCTGCTAAGGGCTTTTCTATAATTACCATATTTGACAGGGACCTATATATAATTGTATAAAAGTTTAGGGTGCTAGGTGTAAATATTTAAGACTAAATTGTAATTAAAAAAAAGGTCAGGGGTGTATTTGTAAAATTACTAGGTTTAAAATATAATTTTTACAGAATGGCAGGGGCTTAGATGCAAAGTGGCATTTTCCTGGAATTTACTGAATTATTTTTGTACTGGAAAAGGGCTTCGGAATATATTTTGTGTGCACTAAACTGGGTGTACTTAGCAATTCATTTTATTAGGCTAACAAGTGGGGCCAAGGAGTTTCTTTTTATTTTTATTATTAAAATGCGGCTGGGTCGATTTGGGCCGTCTGATTTGGAATGGACGGCACAGATTTCGGGGCGACGTGGCTCAAATCTAGACCATTGGCTTTGATCTGAGTGGTTGAGGTTTATCAGGTGACGTGGATGAAGAGGGACCGTTAGATTTTAGATGAATGGCTCAGATTTAAAATACTTCATAGTGGGTGTGATTTAATCTTGGCTGTCGGTTTTGGAATGGACGGCTGTGATTTAATCGACCGGTGTTAGGGGCTTGATTTAATCTAGTGCGTACGTTTGTGATCGAACGGCCGTCCACGACATACACGGCGGCGCCATGATCGGAACCGGCCGGAGAAGGCCCGGGCTCGCCGCAGTGCTCCAAACTCAACTGGGAGAGGCTCAAAAGGGAGAGGAGCTCACCGCGGTTTGTTTGAGGGGGTTGTCGTCGTCAGGTTTTGGCCGGAGCGGGCTAGCGACGGGAGGAGGCGGTGCGTGGTGACGGGCGTTCGGTGTTGGTTGCGCACGACGGTCGAGATCACTTGGCGCGGCCTAGGATCGGAGGAGTGATTCTTCGGGATGGTGTAGGCGTGGAGAGAAGGGAGAAGGGCTCACCGGAGAGGATGAATTGCGGCGGTCGGCTGTGGCGGCACGGAAATGGGGGAAAAAGCTAAATTCGCCTCAGTAAGCCGGGCTTGGGAGCGATGAGTGGGTAGAGGAGCTTCGGGAAGACCTCGGGCATCTATTTGTAGCTGGGGAGAGGCGGTATGGGCGGAGGTGTGGGCGCGGCTTAAATTCGTCGCGTCCCGTCTGGGTCGTGGCGCGGCACTGTGAATACGTCGAGCTGACAGGCGCGAGGGGACGGCGGCGACGCTGTGCTCACGTCGGGGTGACGCGGTGCGAGGGGATGGCGGTGGCGCATGACCTTTGACCGGCGAGGAGAGAGAGAATGGAGAGGAGGTGGGCCCAAGGAGTAAAGGCGAGGGCGCGGCTTCAGTGCAGGGCTCACGCGGCCGCTCGACTGGTCGCTGGCCAACCGACGGAGGCGCGGTGCGCTCCTGGCCGGCTGCGCGGGCGTCCACGGGAAGGAGAAGATGGAGGTGCGCTGTGCTGGGCCGTCGTGGGCTGCGCGAAGGAAAGGAAGGAGAAGGCGACCTGCTCCGGGAGGAAAAGAAAAAAAAGCTGCTAGGCCGTACGAGTTTTGGGCCGGGGAGGAGGAAAAGAAGGATTCGGCCCGGTGGAGGATTTTGGTAGAGAAATTTCAACAAGATTTAAATAATTGGTTTCGAATTTCAAATAAATACAAATGAGATCAAAACAAATAAAAGAAAAGTCAAGTACTTGGCCACACTCAAGTTTTAATATTTTTAGGAAATTACAAATTAAGAGATGTTTTTAGTTTACATAAATTTTATCTTTATAGGGTGAGAGAGAGAAGGAAGAAAATTTGTTAGCATTTTGTTAGCAAAGATTTCATGTTTCGAATTTTATTTTATTTTAATATTATTACTTTTTTTTTGCTGCAAAAATTAGAATGTCACAGGTTTGCTCCGCCCTGTCGTCCTCTTGCACGTTCCTTGCACTTCCCGGCTCAGAACTGAGTCGCCGCTTTCGATGACCCTTTTCGTCCTCCTTTTGAAATCCACTCGCATGCATTCACTGAGATTCGATCTGTTCGTTGCTCCTGGGTATCAATCTGCACCTTGCGAGGCTACTGGCCGTTACAACGAAAGCCCAGACCACCGGGGCAGGTGCTAGATAATATTTGACAAAGTTAATATTAAAAGTAAACGATGTTAATAAATCGGAGAAAATATAATTGTGTGATGTATTCTCTCTATTTTTAAATTATTGATACTTTGATCATTCGTCTTATTTAAAAAATTAATACAAATGTGTAAAATTATATTTTATAGTTCTAACTACTTTGATAATAAAACTAATTATAATAAAATATATAATATTCATCAAACTTTTTTGAATAAGAGAAATAATCAAAGTTGATGTCTAAAGATAAGTGTCAATAATTTGAAAACGAAGAGAGTATCTGACAAATGTTTTGAGTTATTTCTTCTGTCATCAGGCAATAAGAGCCGTGGTGACGCTAGTATTTTCTCTAGTATCTACAAGGCTAGAAAGGGAGGTCTGATGCCACAGTTTTTGTTGCTGCTCCCCGCAAAAGGATCAGCTTACACCTTCGAATCAGCGCGCACAAAATGTGAACGGTCGAATCACCTGCCACCGAAGATGACAATCATGGACAATAATCAAATCGAAAAATTGGTACGTTAGCCTGAGCCCTGATGTGGCAGTGTGTTTGGTGACCTGCAAACTTTTTAAGGTTGTGGCATGCAATTTTTAAGGGTTTTTTTTTTGGAACGCAAAAGGTTAAGGTTTTGGTCGGTGGTACTACTACCTTTTTCTTTGACGCGATTATAGCTGTGAGTATAATATGCTCCACTGACCACAATAGATTTCTTGTGTGAACCCGTCTATGATGCTCCATTCCAAGTTCCAACCACGACGGAGTTAACTCACCTGTGAACTCCAATTGCTCGATACCGTGAATTACACCCAAAGCATCCCATCCCTGTCAGTTTGGCGCTGGAAGAGGTCTGAATGTTACCTGCATTTTTTGGGTAGTACTTGCTCACAACACTGGTCAACATGTCTGTCCAACCCGCTCGTCGTCAGTTGCATATTACCGCCTATCAGAAGTTGAAGTGCAGAGCGTGCCATCTGAATTTTAGTGTCAAGTTTCCAAACTTTAAATGACCATCATATCCAATCTTGCACTGCATCCACTGTTCCAGCGCATAGTTTTTCACTTCCATTGATCCGTTGCCGTTGGGAACTCGGCAAAGTGCAGAAGAGACTGTCTGGCTTGGTCCATTTCAGTAAAATGGCATGAGGAAAAGGGACCTGGTCTGTTGCGGCCTTGCCGGTCCTTGTCATAGACTCATCTCATGGTCCAGCAAATGGGATTGCAAAAAGCAGGTTCAGTGTTGAATGCCATTGCTGTTCTGCATAAGAAATTGGACAGAGTTGGTGGAATTCAAAAACAATTCATCAATGCCGTAAATTTTTGCATGGCCAAAGTCTAGCAAATCTAGATGAATACCCAGTCAATTTGCAATTTGATATTCTTTTTGACGGAATTCATCTACAAGTACCCAATCAAGTGGAGGCAGTGAGAGAGAACATTTCATCCCTTGAGACTGATGCGACTTGCAATTGGACTTCTGCTGAAAGATGATGCGTGATGAAATAAACTGACACGAATTAGTTATTACAAGCCAAAAAGTGACGGCGGTACTAAGCAGGCTAGTTCAATCACCCTAACTAATCATACGGCACCTGCGTCACCGCCGGGCCACCTACTCGCTGAACGCTGAGGAATTGTTCAAGTGGAGTGGAAAAAGGAGGGCCGATTGACTTCGCTTTTTTCAAACAACTACTAACTCCTACAGTGTCAAAGATTTGGAGATATTCTATTACCGCAAAGTCACGCACGGGGCAAAGTTTTTTGTACTCGGAGGCGTCGCGTTTTCCAACTGAACTGGTAGCTCAAGGTGCAGCTTTTTTGAATGCTGTTTCCCGGTCTCTTTCAGAGTTTCAGAATGTATTGTCCTAGATGCATGCTTTGGGTCATCAAAGGGTGCGTTTGTTTGTGATTCTAGTGGCGTTTTCTTGCTGTTGTTGTGCATTACAGCTGTTCGTTTCAGCTACTTAACGTTTAAATGAGTGCTATATCTGCTGCCGCTGCACCAAAATTGCTGCCAACAGCTGCACAGCGCAGCTACAAAAATCAGAAACGAACGGGCCCAAAATTTTTACTGAAGGCGTTTTTTTCAAGCACAATGAAATTCAGATTCAGAGCTTCAGTTGATTTGAAGATTCGTACAAATTGCAGCAGTGACATATTATCAGTGACCAAATGAACAGGAGTAAACTTCGTAGCATGAATGAATTACAGATTCAGCACCGCTAAGTGCTAACATTAGTTGCATGCACCCTACTACTTCCTGACAGCAAATAAAGGAATGACGCTTTTACCTTATCTTGTTCTACCATCTTGACCGACCTGAGCTAATGCAGCGCAACCTTTCTACCCAGCCAGATTAAAGCTACCGTCCATGCATGAACAAGTGGCGAGAGAGTTTCATCACAAGGGGTGAAATGATTGTGCCCGTTGATCCGAAGGAACTCGAGCACGCGGTGTCTGCAATCAGCGTCGTGTGATCGCCAGGCCAGTGGGTGCAACAACTCCAGCGTCTGCAATCAGCGAGTACGAACCAGAACAACATCGTCCTTGTCTACTTGACCGCCACCCTAAAGGGAATTAAAGGGGGCGCCTCGCGTAGCACAAATCAAAACCTAATCTTTCAAATCTCAAACAACCGCACTACACCTCCCGTTTCCCACCTCTATATATAGGGTCCGCGGGCATCGTACTTCGCCACCACGGCAAGAAACTACTACTACTACTACTAGAGCAATGGCGGCGACGGCGAGACCAGGTCTCGGCGTGAAGCTCTGTTCCTCCTCTGCTCTTCTTCTGCTGCTGCTGCTCGGCTGCTTCCTGATGCAGTCCGCCCTCGCGGAGGAGCGCTTCTACGAGTTCGTCGTAAGTGTCGTCGATCTTGCCTTGCTGCAATTCACGGATGGGTTATTAGGAGTAAGTCGTTGTATTGTTCATGGTGATTATAATTCATGATGATGGATGTGGTGCAGGTGAAGGAGACGCCAGTGAAGAGGCTGTGCATGACCCAGAACATCATCACGGTGAACGACCAGTTCCCTGGTCCGACCATCGAGGTGTACAACGGCGACACGCTGGTGATCAAGGCCATCAACCACGCCCAGTACAACGTGACCCTGCACTGGCACGGGGTCCGGCAGCTGCGCAACGGGTGGGCGGACGGCCCCGAGTTCGTGACGCAGTGCCCCATCCGCCCCGGCGGGAGCTACACGTACCGGTTCACCATCCAGGACCAGGAGGGCACGCTGTGGTGGCACGCGCACAGCTCGTGGCTCCGCGCCACTGTGCACGGCGCGCTCATCATCCATCCCAAGAGGGGCGTGCCCTACCCGTTCCCCAAGCCGCACCAGGAGTTCCCCGTCATCCTGGGGGAGTGGTGGCGGAGGGACCCAATCGCCGTGCTCCGCCAGTCCATGATCACCGGGGCGCCGCCCAACGTCTCCGACACCTTCCTTATCAACGGACAGCCGGGAGACTTCCTCCCCTGCTCCAGCCAAGGTGACTTGCTCGGGTTCCAAATTAGTTAAACCGACAGACCATAGCAGCTTTTGGTTTGAGAAAAAAAAGAAGAAGAAGCATTCCATGCATTTCTCAATCAAGCACAGACCCCTCCACTAACAGTACTAGTCTCCTGCATATAGTGACAAACCTAAAGGGACAATCTTCAGGTCATCAGGTGTGATCTGAATGATGAATTGGAAAACGTAAAGAAGAAACATTCTAACCAATTTCGGCATGCGCATGATGTCACTTGTGAGTGATGCACGATTCTCCACTAGCCCCCACCAACTAATGTTTGCCACCACTGCAGAGACGAGCATCATCCCTGTCGTCCCCGGCGAGACGAACCTGCTGCGCGTCATCAACGCGGCCATGAACGCCGAACACTTCGTCAGCCTCGCCGGGCACAAGATGACCGTGGTCGCCGCCGACGCCATGTACACCAAGCCGTTCGAGACCAATGTGCTAATGCTCGGCCCCGGCCAGACCATGGACGTCCTCGTCACCGCGCACGCCGCCCCGGGACGCTACTACCTCGCCGCGCGCGCCTACGCCTCCGGCCGGAACGTCCCCTTCGACAACACCACCGCCACCGCCATCCTGCAGTACAAGAATGCACCCGGCTGCCCCAACACCAACGGGGCAGGGGCTGGTGCCGGCGCCGGCGCCGGCATTGGCAGCGGCGCCGGTGGCTTCAAGGGCCCAGTAGGCCTGTCTGGGGCCGCCCCTGGCCATCCCCGCTCAGGCCTCAACGTCCCGCCACCGATGCTCCCGTTCCTGCCCGCGTTCAACGACACCAACACCGCGACCATCTTCTCGAACAGCCTCCGGAGCCCGGCGCCGGTGAAGGTGCCCGGTCCGGTGACCCAGGAGCTGTTCACGACGGTGGGTTTCGGCCTCTTCAACTGCCGCCCCGGCCCGTTCTGCCAGGGCCCCAACAACACCCGGTTCGGTGCCAGCATGAACAACATCTCGTTCCAGCTCCCGAACAGCATCTCGCTGCTGCAGGCGCACTACCACCACGTCCCCGGCGTGTTCACCCCCGACTTCCCGTCGTACCCGCCGGTGTTCTATGATTTCACCTCTCAGAACATCCCGCGCGCGCTGTGGCAGCCGCAGAGAGGCACTCGGCTGTACCACGTCAAGTACGGCGCCGTTGTGCAGATCGTGTTCCAGGACACGGGCATCTTCACCACGGAGGAGCACCCGATGCACATCCACGGGTACCACTTCTACGTGCTGGCCACGGGTTTCGGCAACTACAACCCGCGCCGCGACGCCGCCAAGTTCAACCTGGTGGATCCGCCCAGCCGGAACACCATCGGCGTGCCCGTCGGCGGCTGGGCCGTGGTGCGGTTCGTGGCCGACAACCCAGGGGTGTGGCTCGTGCACTGCCACATCGACGCGCATCTCACCGGCGGGCTCGCCATGGCGCTGCTGGTGGAGGACGGCAAGACGGAGCTCGAGGCCACCATTCCGCCACCTCATGACCTGCCTATCTGCGCTCTGTAGTAGAAATTTCGGGCAGGCGACTACTACTTATTGTTGGTACAGTGAGGCTACGTGAGTTGTTGTACGTGCTTTATTCTATGTGTTTGGGTTTGTAATCTGGCATTGTATATCCGATTTCGATTTCGATTCGAATTTGCTAATGAAAGGGTTCTACATTTCTCATAAGTTTATTCGGTGCATTTCTAGATTGTTGCATGAGATCAACACAAATGGACAGTCCATAATTATTGGGATTTACATTAGAGTATGCCAATTATAATGATTGGGATCTCACATGATTCATAAGGCAGCTAACTGGTTGTATTACACTATCACTTTGATGGATCAGTAAAACTCGAAAGTTTGTTGGAAGTCAATGACAACAATTTTTATATTGGAAAGGTTTTGTGGAGTTAACCTGTCTCGGAGAACATTCAACCTTTGGTGTCTCGGAAGGTACAGTCTTGTATGCCTCATTGTCCAACCGAGATCAGAGAATGTGAGCCTCCAGACCTTGGGCTGCTTGCGCATCCAGCGATCAAAGAACACGAATTGTTTTTTTAGCACTGGAGTAGCAAATTCAGTAACAAATTCAATAAGCGCCTTGAGGGAGTAGTGTTGAAGCCAAAGCAACCAAAAGTAAACACCTCAAACCCAAAGAATTATCGGGAAGATGAGGTTCGGCTGTTCAAACCGAGCTCATCTTTTCATACAGATTGCGAGATCTCAATGTGGCTGCACACGCGCATGAGCTGGCTCCCTTTGTACGGATCAATGGTGGTCCGTACGTTTCCACCCGTTACAAACTCGGTGAACTGGAACTGAGTGAGCTTACATGTTATTCTCTGTAGCCTCATAATTATTGACGTTGTAGAAACGAGACGGTCTTTAAAATATAACTTTGACTTTTAATTTTTTTTATAAGTTTTTATTTAAAAGTGGCATATGTATATTTTTATGAAAGAGTTTTTTGAAACAAATCTATTTATATAGTTTTCACATTTTCAAACTTAATTAATTTAAAGTTATTTGTAATTTATGTTTCAAATATTTGATTCAAATATTTTTCAAAACATAAAAAATTATGAGACTAGTGAGAGTACTGGTATATTAGTTTATACTGTGATGAAGTGTACTAGTTGTAAGTGTCGCAACTCGCCACATAGCCAACATACTCTACTGATGATGACATTTGACGTTACTAATGTAAAATACCTGCACGATTAGAGTGCCATCAGCGGCCGTTTCGAGGCACATGTACTTAATTGAGCCTGTCTTATTTTCATTGCACAATAATATTTTCCAAGTTGTTGAATTTAATAGATTGAGCTTGCATATAAACGGCAGTGCCTCCCAAACCATGGTGAAGATCCGAAGGTGCAGGCCAGGAACAAAGAGTTCTCACTTCTCAGAGCAAGTAATCAGCTTCAGCTGGCGGCCAAGACCCAACAGTGTTGGCCAACACCCAAGAATTATGGGAAACAGCCTGCGGTGTTGCCTGGCCTGCGTCCCTCCTCAGCGGCCACATCGAGGAGTACACCCGTTCGGTCACCGCCGGCGCGGTCGTCGCCGCGCACCCCAACCACGTCCTGAGCAGGCCGTGCTCCTAGGGCGGCGCGCGGCGGATCCTGATCGTCGACTCCGACTCGGAGCTGAAACGGGGGTGTTTCTACTTCCTGGTGCCGGTCTCGTCGGTGCCGGAGAAGAAAAGGAAACCGGCCGGGCAGGAGAAGAAGGCACGGCGGAAGAGGACATCGCCGAGCGTTACTGCTACTGCTACCGCTGCTGCTCAGGTGACAAAGGACGACGGCGGCAGGTACCTGTCGGAGGTATTGTCGGAGGGCAAGGCGAGCTTGAAGCGCCGCCGGAGCGGCCGCGCGACGGTGTGGCGGCCGCACCTTCGCAGCATCGTGGAGGAGGCTGACAGCGACTCGTGATCACTGTGAGATCCCATCCGCTGCACGTGTTCATCAGCTCACAGAACCGTGTCCTTCTCCCTCCCTGCTGCTCTGCTTTCCATCGTGTAAATACGAGTCATGGAGTTCGTGCATGGTGCTGCACGTTCGATCCTCCACTTTTTCGGCGAAGAGGCGTCATACCCTTTTGTTTCGTGTTTTTTTTTCCTTTTTTATACTTTTTCTATGAAATTGAATAGATTTATATACAATTTCTGTGAAATTCTCAAGTTACAAAGTTGGTTAGGACCTTTGCTGCATGCATATTGAAAGGATCATGTAATTTGACCTTGAGCAGTTCAAAACACGTATCCAAATCTTGTGGTGGTTCTTATGTTGAAGCAGCAGCAGCAAACAAACAACAACGATGGAGGGAGTAGGTATTACTCGCCGCGTATTTCTGGTAGCTGGGCGACCGCAGGCTGTAGCCTGTACGCGTCGCTGGCGCTGGATATGAAGGCAGCGAGGTGGGCTTCATGATCCGTGCCGCGTCACTGGCGAGGAATCGAGAGGCTTTCAGCGCGCGGCCGGCGAAGTCTGGGAACGGGATGTTCCGGTCGTCGCCGGGGGCGAGAACCGCTTCCTGGCGACCCCGAGCTCCCGAAGCGTGATCGCGGCCTTTAGTTTCAGAAACACCAGTGGCTTGATCCAATCGGCGAAGCAACTAGCAGCAGTAGCTTCGATCCACTGTCGTGTGCCTTAGTCACTTTCAGTAAAGGCCTAAAGCGCAACGTGACTATGTTGTCTCAAAAACAAGTTGCCCTCTTTTGCGATAGCCGTACATTGCATTCTGCAATGCTACATCTATAAACAAAATCTTACAAACTATTTACGCATAACTTAAAAAAAATTATTTTATATGTGTTAAGTCCAAGATATTTTGTACTCCCTCCGATCTAAAAAAAAGATGGTTTTGCACATTGTTTTGGTCAAATATTAGAAATATATATTACAAATAAGTTTTAACTTATTAAATTTAAAAATATAAAAATTATATTATTAGATTTGTTTTGAAAAGTACTTTATAAAAATATAAATATGTTCTTTTTTAATAAATATTTTTATAAAAAATAGAAGTTAAAATTATGTTTTGAAGACCGTGTTATTGTCGAAACGACTTTTTTTTAAAGACCGAAGAGAGTAATCAATTTGTAAAATTTGTTTGTAGGTAGAGTATTTCTCATTTATAGACGGGTCGTAGGGAATTTTTCTCCTCCAGCCATCAGGTTCACAGTAACTGACTGACTCGTGGGACTAGAATGTCAATCAAACCGAGGCAATCGAGTCGCACCAAGTATCTCGAGACCCATCGCTTTTCCTTAATCAGGAGTATCATTAATTGAAAATAATTCTGGTTCCACTTTGCTTCGGCCTCTGCGAACGCACAAGTGCGTTTCCGGCATCGCACACAAAGCACTTTCCTCCTTTTTAACCGCAAAACCCCGCTCCTCGCTGGCTCGCTGCTCTCCCCCTTCCCACTAGCTCCTCGCTCGCCAGTCGCCACCTCGGCGCCGCCGTCCCTCCTACTGAGCCGCGCCGCGATGGCGATGGTCACCGCGGACGCCGCCGCCACCACCGCGCCGGCCGCGGAGAAGCCGCCGGACTCCGGGAAGCCGTCCTACGTCTCCTACAACGGCGCCTCCGCTTCCGCCGCGGACGGGGGCCGCGGGATCCGCGGCGGCGGCGGCGGCGGCGTGGTGGACTCGGTGGTGGCGCGGCGGCGGCGGGAGGAGATGCTCGACAGGATCCCCCTCGCGCTGCACGCCGCCGCCGCGGCCTTCGCCTTCGTCGCGCTCGTGCTCGTCGCCACCAACCAGCACGGGGACTGGATGCAGTTCGATCGGTACCAGGAGTACAGGTGCGTTTCCTACCAGGGTGGGGCTCTCGGGTTTTACCTGGTGCTTACCGTGGCTTCTCTGTCGTGTTGCCAGGTACCTGCTCGCGATCGCCGCGCTGGCGTTCGCCTACTCGCTGGTGCAGGCGCTGCGGCACGCGTACCGGACTCGCGGCGGCGTCGACCCCATCTCCGCGCCGTCAGGGAGGCTTTTAGATTTCGTGGCTGATCAGGCGAGTGATTGCTTTCAACTCGTCTTCTGTAACTTCTTCTTTACTAATAGCCGTTATATGCAATCAACGAGAGAGAGTCCGGTGTGCGTAGGAGATTTCGATTTCTCGAATTCGCTGGCCAAGGCCCAAGATTGCGGCTCAGTGAAGGGAAAGGGTAGTAGAGTATAATAAAGAGATAAAGAAAATTAAAGCGGTAATGCAAAGATTCGCGTGTGGAGATTACAATTCCAAATTTTTATTGGTAAAAAAACACATCAGGTCGCCAGTATAGCATACTTCTTGCAGCTTTTTCGCCTAATTAAGCATTTAGTATAACAAATGCCGGCAGTACTGTACCTTCTTTATTGTAGGATTATCTAGTTTAATCTTAATTAGTGCACTGCGCCAATGATATCCATATCCCTTTTCCAGGCATGTTCAGTTGAACAAGCAAATAGTATACCTTTAGCGGTTCTTTTTGGAGGAAACTAAGGGGAATGATGTTGCTAGTAGCTCTCAATAATGGTGCAATAATTCGGGCAGTTTCATGACCGGCTAACAACAGCAATGATTGAAAAATTGTAATGTATTGCCCCGTATGGCATTGGTGCTGGGGATGTTGGTTGCGGACAAAGAGTTCACCCTTACCGCTTAAAGAGACCACTGAACTATGTTAAGTTTCGATGGGGAATTCCATAGATGCCATGCTAATTGTATTTTTCCTCCTGCAAACTTGGTTTCATGACAATATATTGGAGCTAAAACAAACCATTCCATGCATTTGCAGGTAGTTGCATACCTGTTGATGTCTGCTCTATCAGCTGCTGTCCCCATCACAAACCGCATGAGATCTGCAGTGGTCAACACCTTCACCGATGCAACAGCTGCGGCAATCAGCATGGCCTTCTTTGCATTTGTAGCCCTCGCCTTGTCAGCTGTGCTTTCGGGATACAAGTTCTCCAAACAAACGTACATGTGAATCATCACTGTGGAAGGGTAATACCGTTATGTGGTTTGTTCATTATGGATTTGTTCATCCTAAGAAGCTGAAGCACATTATTCCCCTCACCTAGATGAAGGTGATGTTTGTCCATCTTGAAGTGATTGCTGTTGCTTGTAACAGTTTCATCTCGTGTACATAGTGTTGTATAAGGCATGTCTGAATACATTATTTGTTTGTTCCATCCTGAATCTTTTTGGAGTCCATAAAGTTATTGCTGACCATGATGAGAACCTATTTTTCTGAAGATAAGCAGAAGTAGATCTGGATATGTATTTTATGGCCATCTTGGAACACAAGAAATTTTCCTTCATCCGTGAAAAATGAACCATACCAAATTGTATATAAAGTATGAGACAATGCCCTTGTGGCATGTATTAGCTACAATTATTCCCTTGCGGGTTCTGTATATTCTTTTTATCTCATTCTAATTTTGTGTGAAGACCACAAGAATGATGAATCAGGGCTTCAGGAGAAAATGGTGTTCTTTTGATTTGGTAAGTCTAGTTAAGATTTGAATAGCAATGTCTTTACCGTCCTCCTGTTGGGCTGCGTCCAGTGTGGTAGGCTATGCTCGGTTTACCGGATTGACTTACCAATACACAGCCCGTGTTTATAGCTTAAAAATGAAAAATAGACAGCCTGTGACTGGCATACTTGGGCACGGGAAGGAAAGCTGTCTAGTTTACATATTACTGCCTCCAGTTTAAATTATTCAGTACCTCGTTGGCAAGGAATGTCTTTTGTTGGCATAAATAATCAAAACTTTGTTGAGAGTGGGATTTGAACCCACGCCCTTTCGGACCAGAACCTTAATCTGGCGCCTTAGACCAACTCGGCCATCTCAACTTGTTGGTAATTGGTTACTCATCATTGATTTTTCTGCGCTCAACTATGTGATTGGAACATGCATACCTTGGGGCGGGGGGGGGGGGGGGGGTTGTGGTTTTTATGACATGCAATAAGCACATGAGAGCATTGTATGATAAAGCATCAACAGGGACACCTCAAAATTCTGATCTACGAACTCTCATTCATAAAACAAAAACCAAAGGATGCACATCAGCACAAGGGGCACGGCATGTAAATATGCAATGGGAATATCTGGCTGATTCCTTGTATGTTCATTGAAAATCTATCCGAATAATTTTACATTTCTGAGATTAAGCAGATCAAGACGAGAGGTGAAAGAACCTGAAACATCAATAATCCATCATACATAACTCAAACCCCCAAGAGAAGCGGAAAAGTAACAATGATATCCAGCATCCATGTGAAAATAACGGGACCAGGATTGGATTCCTTCGCAAAACTGGGATTTCTTAAGCTTCAAGGGAATATTTATGTTGCTTTGGTGGTTTCATGTATACTTAATTAATTAACTCAAATGATCATGCTTGACCATCAAGAAAACAAGCTGTGGATGACAATTGACAATGGCACATGGGGGGCAACAATCGTTCCTGGCCGTTGTCATAATTTGCAGCTGTCATTAAAAAGCTGGAAATGACAACCAGAGTGACGCGCAAGAAAAATCAGAGTGTATAAATATTTAATTTGCAGCACCATAGAAAATAGGATTAATTTGATAAAGGCATTACAATTTTGTGAAAATTGAAATATATCATCCTGGCCCTCATGTCATTAAAATAGTTAGCCCCACAATGACACGACGATGACATATTTCAAGACTCACAAAATTATAATGACATGTATATAATAATAAGGTCTACATAGAGTTTTTTTAATAGTAATTTTATATTTGCAGGCTGGTCATCTCTGTACACTGAAACTGCTTGTTTTAGCCGCTTCTTCTTAGTGTAAGACTGCTGCTTCAGATTGGTCCAGAATAAGTTGTTTTTTTATGTTTCTTTCTGTACAATCAAGTTGCAAAAATCTCATAAAGCGTCAAACATTCAGAGGGGCATCAAAAGATAATAAACACATTATGCCCTCCAAAACATAGCAATCACTATTCACTAGTAGACAAACTCTGTTTATATATGGTGGAATATGGTGCTGCTTCTATCCCCTGAGCTTCGTCTGAAACTTTCAGCTGCGTAGGCTCTGTATATTGTGAAGCGATTGATTGCATATCATCGTTTCTATCTTCCAAGCAACACCAGGATTGCAGGAACACAAGATCTGCTGGTTACGCGTGTAAATTCAGGCGCCATATCGCTTCAAGGGATCCGCTACTCACTCCAGCTATCCTCCTCGTCGTCATCATCAGCAACAGCCTAGTTTACAAGAAGGAATCGCGATGCAGTTAAAGCGATGGTCAACTGAAAGTATTGCAAGATGATACAGTGTAGCGAGACGATAAGTTTTAACCTGGCGGATCGCATGGGCTCTCTCAAGAATAGCCACAACTTGCAAGTTCGTTCTTGGACCGCCCATAACATTGGGTCTCTTTGCAAGGACGGGCTTCAAATTGAAAGACTGCGTAGCAAGCAGAGTTGTTTTTAAGAGTAAATTCCTTTATAAATGTACAGCCATGTTCCTTCAAGGCTTACCTTGTTTTTTATCTGGTCCAGAATGGTGTTCTTCTCATCTGAGAGCTTACTTGAAGGTTGGACCAAGGTTGGCGCCTTCCTTAGCTAAAAGGTCAAAGAGGAAGACATTGATTAGGCAACTATCATAAAAGCATACAGTATAAAGAAAAAAATGAAACTAATCATACTCATACATACCATGCTTCTGTCATGAGAAGTAACTGGAAACAGAGGATACATAGGCGGTTTTGGCAATGAATGCGCTGGTGACTTTTCTGGCTCCTCTTCTAATACCGAGGAAAACTCCCATGATATGTCACCAGAACCACACATTTCACCATCATCCTGTTCTGCTGGTAAGTCAGGATTCAGCATGTCATCCTGTTTAGGATCCTCATCTGGTTTGTTTTCTTCTGAATCTGCAAGTTTCTTGCTGCCTACTGTGGAAAACTCCTTTTCTTTATAATCCACAAATATATTATGTTTCTCTATTGTATTTTCTGTTGATAAACCAGCAGCTTGCATACCAGTGCAGCCAGAATCTCCAAATCTTGGCTTGTGTTTTCCATTTTGTTCAGCTATTAATTTTATATCAGCAAACTCTGACCATGCTTCTTCTGGAATAACTATAAGCTCAGCTTCATATTTTACTGAAGCAACATCTGGCACGCATGTGGCTTCTGTGGGTGAAAATGAATTAGAATCCTGCAGATCATACTCTTTGTGTCCTTGGACATGATTTACCTGAGAATCCTTGTTAACAAGTTGATTTGTCTCGGGCTCATTAGAAGCCATCGCATGAACCATTTCATTCTGCAAACTCAAGCCATTGTGCAGACTACTTTCCTGAAACATTACAACCGCTTCATTTCTCACACCAAGTGAAGAGTTGTCATCACCTACATAGTGTTTCACTGGAGGTTTTGGCCTTGGTGGTCTTCCAATTTTTGCAGATAAAGCTGATGATCCTGTCTGAAGCTTGTTTGTTCTCCACTGCATCGGAGGAAGAGGCGGAAGTGGCGGTGGGTCTTGAGTGTCTTCAGACGAACCATTTACTTGTGCATTTCCATTAGATAGTTGAGAAGGAAGGACATTCAACGACTTTTGCACTGTACCATTAAGCATCCAGTCAAAGCTTGAGATGATAGGCACTGGAACATCTCTGGATTCTGGAGCTAGTGGATCACCAAAAACTTCAGTACTGCTGTTGCTCGATGTAGGTGTTTCCTGACTCACTGCCCAATGGATTACATGGTTTTCCTCAGTTTTTATAGTTGAATCTGGCACAGGCACTTCGGATGAATTGCACAGCGGCAGTTGCTCGGTTTGACAGCCACCTCCACAGCTACTGGCAACAATATCTTTTCCAACAGTACCTTCTGGGTGTATATAGTACTGTTCATTATCTGGCACGGCAGCAGCTTCACTGGTGGTTCCTGTCTCAGATCCCACTTTTGTTAGATCATCTTCAGCCAATGTTTCTGACAATGTGATATTATGTACTTCAGGGGTGTATCTGTTGGTCTCCTTATATGCCACTGTATCATCTTCATTTGTTAGAACGAGTGTTGTTATCTGACAAGGATCATCATATTGCCTGCATGAAACTGGTGAGGAGATCATACCATTTGAAACCAGTTGCTGCTCTTCTATGTGTTCGACACTTTCATCATCATCCAACCCATATGCATCATATTCATTGCTTTCGTCGATATCTTCAGCGGTCACTTGACCGGCACAAATGCTTCCTTCTTTCAAATTTTCACCCATATCAGATGCATTTTCAGAAGTACCTTCATTATGAATATCCTCAGCCACTTTGTTGTCAGCATGTTCCCCAATCTTCTCTTCAGCATGCTCCAACTTCTGGTTTTGTATGTGAGTAGTTGAATGCTCATCACATTGAGCACCGGCACATATTTCTTCCTCTTGGAAAACAGGTGATGTCATGCCTGTTAAGTAATGAATGTTGACGTTCTCAAGGCCATTTCCATCATCAGGGACTGAATCTTGGGGACTGTCAGTAGGTGGAACATCATTCTCAGACTCATGGTTCACTTCTTCCTGATGGCATTCTGTTAAACTAATACCATCATGAGGTGAATCTGAAGGAATCCTCAGCATGCCACTCTCGTTCATTTCAACAGAAGCATTATATATTTCCGGGCACTTGATGTTGTAGCCCTCACCATTTGCTTCGAAGTCATACAATTCAGTATCTTGAGTGCCATCATATTTCAGCTCAAGCAGTTGCTTTGCCATGCTCCGGAGGGAATCAGAGAAAGGGTCATGCTTCTTAGACAGTTTTCTTGGCAGGATTCCCACTTTTGAAGCAATCAGCTCCATGCCGCCAACATACTTGGACCTCTTGCTTGCTATTTTCTTGAACGAAATAGTTGCGATGTCGCAGTTCTCCTTGGCTACCTTGGCATTCTTGGTGATATCTTGTGTATCATTTGATATAACGTTACCAATAGCTCCATTACAGCTCCAGTCAGTAGCCTCTTCTCCTGAAGCATGGACATCTTCCGTCAGTAAGTCTTCCAAGGAACTCGTCCTCTCATGATCGATAGAACCCTGCTTTTCTTGCGCAAACAATTCCTCCAGTGAGCTAGTCCTCTCATGTTCACCAGGTACTTGTTTTACCTGTGGTGTTAAGACACTGGCTTCATTGTCCTGATCATTCCTATCTCCATTTGCTGATGCAGCATCTGATAAGTCCTTTTTCTCGAAGCTGCTAGACCTCGAAGCCACAACATTGTGAACATCTGGGCATGTATTGTCAGAAACCATCCCTGCAAATGCTCGGTGTCCATGGTCCCTGTGCTCCGTATCTGTTTCCACTTCAGAATCCATTGTGGTGAGTGCGTCGACATAGATTTCAACTTCAGAGTTGTACCCTTTGCTACTCCCTGCTGACCGAGCATCTGAAGAACGTGACAGGGCTTCTTCAGAAATAGTAGATCTATTCTTGCGAACCATGACGGAGCAGTCTCCCTTGAATTTCTCCATGTCGATGGATGTCTCTACCATGATGTCCCTCTCTTCAGTCTTTGATTCAGGTGAATCTGTCAAAGATATACACACTTCCGAATTATCAGCTATTTGGAGCTTCTCCTCTGATGAAACCATTTCATAATGATTCAGCATTTGTGGTCTGAAGTTTTGAAACACCGATCCATTTCGATGTCGGTACTTCAGTTGTCTGCGCCTAGTAGGCACTTCAACCAAAGCTCGACCAGACAAATCTGATTCCAGTCTGCAAAAGGAAAATGTAACATATTTTAGAATCAGATAGCAGAGAAAATGCACATTTAAATGTCACGATATTCTAGGAGAGCGCTACTTGGAATCAATGTTGGCTGGACTTGGGGATCTGAAGATCTCCACATTCTGAAGGTTCGGCCTGATCTCCTACAAGAGGGAAACAAAAGAAACTGAAGTGCTCAAATCTTTAAATCTCCGATAAGCAGAAAACTCCCTTTTGGTGAAGCTGACTGAATTAAAAACGCACAATTAAAAGAAAACTTGCATAGAGCCTACCCCAAGTTGATTGGGATTAATAGACTTCACAGTTTTTATTGTTGTTGTGGTTATAAGACGTTGTAGCAGACAAAACAGTCAATGATATTGTTCAGCCCCGTTTGGAACGCAGGAATTTCACAGGAAAAAAAAGGAGGAATTGGAAAAATTCCTCCGTTCCAAACGGGGCCTCAATCTTATACAAGATCCATCAAATTCCTTAAAGAAGGTTGATAATGCACAGATTACTGATGAATGCAGTATATTTGAACTTCTTGCAGTCACAGGACTTTATGCTTCTTACCATAGCTCTAAGAGGTCTCCTTTCTCTTCGAATCCCTTCCTGAAGGACATTAGAACATGCCGAATCCGTCTTGAAGAAGGACGGGTCAGTGTACCTCTTCAGGCACGCTCCCTCGCCGCCAATATCATACCTGCCCATCAATTAACACTGTAAACATCATGATTCGATAAAAAAAAAAACTACATAGTCCTCAGTGGCTACAGCAGTTCATTAGACATAGCTCGTCATACTTGTCAAGCATGAACAATTTGGGAGGCCCACGACATTGCTTGATGGACTCCATGATGAAGCGAGGCGTGCCATCTCTTGTCACAACCCCATGGTCCAGGCTCGGATTTGTGTGCCATTCAATTCCTGCGCAAGGATCGAGTGATGGCATCAGAAGTAACGGAGGATAAGCTTACTACTGAATGGCATCCGTTCTGCCCCTACCCTTGTTTGAAGCAACGTACAGGTAGTCTCTGTGGCAGGAGTCATTCTCCAGAAGCGGCAGCTCTGCCTCCAGCTGCTGTACTCGGAGCATGAGACCGTGCCCTCGCGCGGATGTGCTCATCACCTCGTCGTACAGCCCATGGAACACCTGTGCTGCGAATCTGCAGGCAACACAACGGCATCATGATCAGAAAGATGTTGTGCAATTGCGTTACATATGCCGAAAATTCTTGTTTACGCAAATACAGACTGATTTCTTTCATTCCATAACCAAACTTCAGCGCATTTCAGTTTCTTGCTTCACTTCTTCAGATGCAAGAAATTAAAGATAACGATAAACGCGAACAAAATAATTTATTCTCATTAAGAAAAGGAGGGTCGTATTGGCAAGAAAGTGCTCGATCACAAATATGATAAGGAGTGATAACATAACAGAAAATAATGTTCTGTGTTGCTGAGCTAGAACGAGTGTCGTCAACAGAGCAGATTGCCTGAAAGTCAAACGCCTAGTACATCTGTCACCTACCGCTCATCAAAACGAAAGGGATTTCGACGACCTACCGTTTTGTTCTTTGCAAAAAGCATTAGGTGATCTACTACGAAACAATCCAGGTATTCACAAAATTGACCTATGAACCGTGAGGTAACACCGTAACAGATTCCGGACGCATGCCACCGAGAATTCACTCATTCATCGGGAAAAACAAGGCATTGGACATTGGAGTGCAACCAGAGGCGGCAATCCGAAGAACTGAGACAGGACAAGAATCACGGCAGAGAAGGAGAGAGAGAGAGTGCACGTACTCTGCGAGGTCGCCTAGCTGGCGGAGCACGCCGACGAGGCCGGCCATGGCGACGCCATCGAGGACGGCCTCCGGGTCGTGCTGGTCGGCCGCGCGGTAGAGCTCGCGGCCGCCGAGGGCGTACTCGTTCCGGACCTTGTGCCGCGACAGGGGCATTCCCCGCGATCCTCTTTCCTCGCTGCTGCCGCGGCAGCTTCTTCTCCGTCCACCACGGAGTCCTCGGCGAGTCGGCGCGGCCTTACCAGTTCTACCTCTTCTCTTCCCGCACGCCGCCTCTTCGTACTTGCAGGTTGTCAACTCAACTCGTCAGCAAGAGAGGAGAACGAAGGAAGGAGAGAACGGAGGTGTTTCCGAGCTGCGGAGGGAGGCTCGTTCTGTCCGCCTCTTGAATTTTGGTCGTGGTCGCTTCCTCGCGGGGAGCCCGCGTGGGGCCCCACGAATCGCTGGGCCCACCACTCCCCGGCGTAGTGCATGTGAAGAGGTTATTACTGAAGCTGCTAATCCCCCGGACGGACCCCGTGTGAACCCTGAGATCGCGCGCCAATTACGGCCGCCCCGTGCCGTGCCCGTGCGCGGCATGATCCCAGTCGACCCGTCCTAAATGCTCCGTCCGGCTCCGGCACCAGCCTCCAGTTCGAGTGCTGACACCGGCAAGGTAACAACAGCGTGACAGGAAACGATGATCCGTCGTGCGTGCGTGGCCGTGGCCGCAACTGTCACCATCGTTCGGCGTCGTTCTGTCTTGGTGAGTCACCGGGTTGCAGCGACGTCATCCGGACGAATATATATTTTGTTGCCAACTTTTCCACGCTTTTCCAATGTCACGGACGGGAGGACGCGGCCAAGAGATCGCTTACGATCTCTCTGTCTCCTAGTACACCGTCTCTTTAATCTAACGAAGGGGACGTCTGCATCCTGGACTGGAGAGGTGGCGAACAAGAGCAGTTATAACTACCGCCGGTACCGGGCATCCCATGCTAGTAGTACTGTATTACTTACAACTCCTGAATGGTAGTACTAGTATGACTAGCAATATTTCCTTACAGTTGATTTGAATCAAGGACAGTGACGCACGAATATGAAACAGCAATCCATTCGGATGAAGAGGTCAATCCGGTCCAAGAAACGAAAGATGCCATCTCTGGTCACATGACTTCTCCCGTCCGTCGTTACACGACAACGAGCATTACTCACAAGCCGGTACGCTACGCTACAAGATTTCGCGTTCGACTCGCCAGAACAGACGGTGCCCAGACCGACAAATGACAAAACTCGGCCCTACCGGCCGCCCGTACCAGCCAGATAAGAGAAGCGTAGCAGAATAGGTTGCGCGAGCGAGCCCGAACGAAGGCACAACTCGAAAAAGAAGCGAAAAATAGGGGCTCACGGCTGCACAGAGCCCCTGCCTACCTTGCCGAACACTCGCGCAACCAGGTTACCAGAATGCCAATTCATGCGCACATATACGTTCATCGACTTCAAAGCTACTCATCCATTGGTTCCAGTCACCTAATTGAGGGCCACGAATGCAACAACAATCCCATAATGGCCAAATAGTTGCAGTAGGAGGTTGCACGCCTTCCATTAGAAAAAAAAAAAATAGTCCACAAAACCTACCATCCCACTACTAGGAGAATACTCGTTCAAACAATCATGCCTGCAACTACTGCGGTGCGACACCGCTGATTCTGGCAATATACTATGGCACGTACACCTCATTCATCTCTGACCAGGGGCAAAGGGAGGAATATGTGGGCATGATTTTCTCTTCGCCTTTAAGCGAGAGATACAGCCCAGGACTCGAGTCTACTACTCAAGGAAGAAGAAAATGTAGCCTCTAGACCTAGGCCACAATACCAAACTTGACAATAACAAAAGCAGGTTTCACATAACAGAACGAGGACAAAATCAGATTTAAAGTAGTGCGAATTTAGCTTCCAAACTAAGCAAGTTTTTTTCATAAAATACAGGGCCAGAAAGGTGATACTGCAGCTTGATTCCAAAAGGTAGAGGGAAAAAAAATTCTTACAAGTACAGTTTTCTATGCTGCCTGGCAACACCATGGATCATTCATTTTTTGGCGAATGATATGATCATTGGATACTCTGGGGCAATCTTGAAACCCTGGAGAGCTTGCATTGCAACAGTAGACTGGCTGTCGTCCTCAAACTCAACAAAAGCAATGCCTGGCTTCGCTTCAATCATACGGACTTCTCGGAAGCCAGGGTACTGCTGAAACAGGAGCTGAAGCATCATGGATGTGGTCTCATTCGGCAAGTTCTGGATGAAGAGGATATTGTTCGGAGGAGCAGCTTCCTCTTGTGGAACCTTGCTCTGACGAGAGGCTTGATTTCCCTGTGATGGAGTTGGAAATGAAACTCAATCAGATGATCACAGATCCCAAGAAGAACTAGCAATTTAGCTACAGGTCCCAAAATCCTATAATTCATTTAGATATCACTACAAAATTTTCAAAGTATCAAGTCTCCAATATATGAAGTTTCTAGAACAAAGCCTATAAGCAAGAGCATCCTTTCATTCATATCAACAGTACATAATGAAGTAATAATGATGAATCATTCAGGAATATTCTTGGAACAACTAAAAATATATGTTATCATGCGAATTGCTCTCCCGTTAAAAGCTGTGTCATGAATAGGGTATTAGAGTGAGCTTCATGGCTCATTATATTTGGGATTTTATCAGAACCACCGAGCTAACGTTCCTTAAAAAAAAAGAATTTAAGTATGGGAATGCAGATTCCCAATATTGAGTCCTGAATAATCAGCAAACACTAGAATAAAAAAGAAAAGTAGACAATATTTTATTTGTCTATTTTCCACCATCCACTCCTCGCATTTACTAAAACAGTCCACTCAAAGAAACCAACAGAAAAAGGAAATATGCCATTTAGACCAACAAAATTAAACTTACAGTTCCATTGCTTTGAGCAGCATTGGGACCAGACTGTTGTGCCTCTTCCGCTCGTCGTTTTTTCTCAGCAGCTAAAATGAAACAAGAGGATAAAAAATAAAACAACATTTAAAGATGTAATCATTGAAGTAAAAGTGATGTAGACTTAACAAACTCAAAAGTAGAAGTGGAAGCATCACCCATGACAAACAGAAACACAACAAGAGTAGATTACCAGATAATACAGTGTACGTTGGCAGTTAGCATGCAAGCACAAATGTACAACCACAAGAGATGTAAAAATTATCCAAGTCACTTGACCATCATATAGGTTTGAAATGTATATGCGCTAATGTTGAAATAACAATGGAATTAACATTAACTAGCATAGCATTCATTAGCACTTCTGTCCAACTTCTTTAACATCCTTAACATATATAACAGAGCTATCTACAAGTTGTAATGACTAATACCTGTAAGATGAGGAATTGTCATAGAAACCACAAAGTAATGTCTAACAGTGGAAATGTAAAGAAGAATTACCTTTCTCCTCTTGCTTCTTCCTTTTCTCCTTAGGCGCGTAAGTACCATCTTCTTTTGCAATACAGTCAGATTTCGTTTTTGCGTATTGCACTTGCTGCATAGGGGAGGAAAATAAGCAAGTCAAGTAATTTATGACCAGGTAAGAGGAGAGACATGCACCCAGATTGATAGACATGGACCATGCAGTTTAGGTACTGATAAGAGGTAGTACGATTCTAATTCATTTGTATGCTTCCTACAGACTCAAAACAAATGTGTGTGTCCGTGAAAGTAATATGAAGAGTTTGCACATTACATCACTTCCTGAAAAGTAATATCGATTACAATTGCTTTATATAGCAGCTTTGGCACATTTTTGACATCATCAATTAGCAGTTTTGTATCTAGCACTACTGAAAGAAACATGAATGGAGAGGCAAATCCTCAAATTTCTCCTAGAAAGTAGAGTGCAAGAAACTTGCCTGTCTAGTTTAGGATATTAGTAAATAAAATACAAATAAACATCATAACTAACACTAACTCAAAAGGTGCAGCACCACAAATATTTAATAAGTTGAACTTAAACCAACATACTAGCCCAAACCTGTAGGGACTATTCATTGTACAACATGCTGCACGAAATTCAAAATCTTAAACTCTTATATGCTGAATCAAATCCATTGAACATTTAAAAACATTGCTATACTACACATATAAACTTAGTGCCAGAAAAGCATATCCATCAAGCTTATCATGAACCGAAAGACAACACAAGATAAAAGGTTTGGTGAAACACTTTGAATTATAAACTAAACTGAAGGAGCACCATTCTTTTGCCATAGAAGTCAAATTCTTGCAGTCCACGGAAGGCATTAGTAGCCGCTGTGATTTCGCTAAACACCACCCATGCTTGCCCCCTTAGTTTCGGAGTCTTTAAGGCCACTAAATCCAGAATTCTTCCATACTGTGAGCACAATGCATAGAGTGACCTCTTCAACTCTGCAGCAAGATGATCACGCATTCAGTGCAGTACAAAAAAGCTTAAATGATGTAAAACATTCAGCATTTTAACGACATAAAACTATGATTAATACAATTGGGCAAGTTACTACGGGGCAAATCGCAAATACACGCTGACTGGAAGAGCTTATTTTACTCATGGGAGACTCTAAGCATGAAAAAGCACAAACATCAAAAGGCCTAGCGACTTCGTCATTCTTAGTTACAACAAAAAATTCGCAAAATTTCCAAATCTCCGACTCCGTAGAGGCCGCATGCGAGGGCCTATTGAACCCTACGAAACGTCACGGAGCACAACGTCCCAGATCGAGAACCTAGGGTTTTAGGAGGGATTGATTCGGCCACCGGCGCCGCGCGGGGGACGCGGAGACCGGAGGAATGCCGTTACCTTCTTTCTTGAGCTTCTCGTTGAGGTTCTTGAGGTAGATGGTCTGGTTCGGGGGGATGTCGCCGGACAGCATCTCCTCCGCCGCCGCCGGGAGACGAGGTAGATGGAGGGACGAGACGGGCGCGGGTGCAGGGTGCTTTCGGGCCGGAAAGTTCTTGTCGCTGCGAGAGTGCGTCTGGCCTCAGGCTTGTCCAATTTCCTTTCGACTTTCATTTTCTTCCCTCTCCGCTTCCAGGCCTCTGTGGGCTCGGAGAAGTGGGTCGTGCTGATTAGTCTGGGCCTTGAGACGGCTGCGTATTAAGGTCCGTGCCTGGGGGTGTCTTCATTGGCCTAGATGGCGGCCAGAATCAAGGTTGCCAAGTGCCCACTGAACCGTTTGTGATCAACCGCTGCCTACTGAACGAAATTGCCAACAAATAAAGTGAAATTAACCCAAACCTCATCTTAACGAAACTGCTAAAACCGCCTTGGTTTTCGCACAACAACAGGGTTGCCAAAACCGGAGCTGCCGCTGCTGCTCCTGCTGCTGATGAACGGAGAGGCCGGGCCACCCACTTGCCGGGCGCGCGCGCATTCGGCAGCAGCTCGATCGGCCAAGTTGCGTCCCTGCTGCAAGTTGCCGGTCGATGAAGTACCACCACCTCGTCGTGGATCCCCAGAGAGCTGGACATATTTGTATTCTACTCCTATTTTGTTTAGTTTCATCAACGTGCCAATGGGAACCGCATGCAACAAGCCATAAAGGCCTACCCTGAACAACACCTCCCCGCTGAGCTGACGTCGCATTTTTGTGCGTGCGTGCATGGCCCTGTTGCGCGCCCCAAGTTGCTTAGCTTGAGCTGTCGGCGGCCACAAATCTGGAGCAGAATACAGTAGGAACGAGTACAAGTGGGTCTAGTGGGCTTCATGTTTAAGCCAGGATAAGCCCGCCGCTACAGTGCCCTTAGAGGTTCAGTGCGCTGGGACCCAGGCTCGATAAGACGAGAGCCAGCCGCTTTGATTATTACCGCAAGTTGCGCCGCTCTCCATGTTTCTTAATTTGCAGGTAGGGCATGTATTAGGTGCGGGCTCAGTGTAAGATGGCCGAGGCAGCCATGAAGATTGTACTCATCGGCATCAAAATCGAGCTGTTTTTGGAGCGGACACCGCCACACCGGTCACCGGCGTTTTGGCTCGGAAGGCAGGTCACTTGTCAAGTAGGTCTTGCGAAATAAGACGCGCGTTAATTTGTTCTTATATAAATAAACTACAGTGCTAGTATACTACACCTTTGTGATTGGGGTCGCCAACTTTTTTTTTTTAATCAGACGTCGCCAACTTGACGTCATACAAACTGTTCAAATCGATACGCTATAATTATCAATAATTATAAGTGTGCTCTATTCAATATACGTTACTCTCTCTGTCTTAAAATAAATGTCGTTTTAGATTTTTAAACATCTACTTTTGACTATTCATCTTATTTAAAAATTTGTAAAAATATTATTTATTTTACTGTAAAATGATTCATTATAAAAAGTACTTTAAACTTGATTTATTCATTTTCGTATTTTTGTAAATTTTTTAAATAAAACAAATAATCAAACGTCGATTTTAAAAAATAAAAAATAACAATTATTTTGAGACGAAAAAGTAACAAATAACAGCAGGGGTCAGAATTGTGACCGGCATCCTTTTTCACGATGAAAGGCACACAATGGTTGCACTTGCAAGCTTGGCGAGAGTCAAAGATCTTCCAGGACTCTGGCCTTTGACCGGCTCGATCAGTCAGAGAGCCAGGCGCCGCCTCGATCGAAGACTTCCGAATCCGAACCACGAGGCTGATCAATCTGTATGACTGTGTGCCAGCAGCAGGTCATTCTTCAAAGTTTGCAGTGGGTGTTGGTGTGAGAAATCCGGTTCATCGATCCAGATGCTTGGCTATTCAAAGTTTTTGAGATGGAAAACCGGTAAAGGATGGAAGATTTTTGATCGAATTTGCGGATTCACCATGTCCAACCTTTTGACGATACGCGTAATTAAAAAGCAAAATTCCTTAAAACCCACAAGTTTCTTACGTCCTGTCCTTCTCATCCTCGTTGTAGAACGGCACATCTGAATAAATCAAGACAAGTGATGTTTTACCTATATTTTTCTGAATAGGAGTAATAGTCTAGACTTTCGAGTTTTCAAGCCAGTTGGTCGATTTTTGGATCTTAGCGTCACAACTCCGTGGAAAAAATATTATAACCTACTCGTATTCCACGTCTAACAACAAGCACTTATATGTGATGATGTGACTGAAGTAGGTGGCGACTTATGATTTATACAATGACGAATAGTATATTTCCAATATAAGTTTCGTTTTCATTTGAACAGTTCACAACTCAGTGGGCCTTCCTACTCATTAGCCTTTTTTTTCTACTTTGTATTGTTTATAGTTTATCATGACCAAAGAATATTGCCGGCCATGGTCCACGAAGCTAATATGTGTCGATAGGGAGTGCTAGATAGGTTGGGGTGTGATCTTTTCTAAGAGAGATTGGGTTGCTACGGATGGAACCATATCTGCTTGTGTAGTATTGTATTAGTACTGACTCCGGATTCAGATCCACCAAGATGGATTAGTTAATCAGGATGACTCAATAGGTGATTATATTATATATATGATCTCTTCTTTGTTTTTTTCTTCCTTGGCGAAGTGATCATACGACAGATACTGTGCCTGGGCGGCTATGTAATGTTGCAGGACTAGTCATTCTCACAAGTTACATAATTATTTGTACTACGAATGGCCGCTGGTTTTTAAAGTTTTGATTTTTTTAAACAGGTGTGACCAGCTATTTGTTATTTTCATAAAAGAATTTTGTGAAATTATCTAACTAAAATTTATCTATTAGCTATTAGTTACTAGCTGAGGTTAAAAATTTGTAACAAAAAGGCTCTGATTCTGTAAATACCGCTAATCAGCTAGTAATAATGACCGTCCACTGGAGATGTCAAAAGATTGTGTTTCTAGCTGAAGTTATGCAGCTACAAAATTACAAGCTATTACGTCTCTAGCGGTATGTACGCGACAGACAGTATCAGCTGTTCCGTTTCTCCTGTTCAAAAGCGGTCTGGGGTGATGCCAAGATTTGGTCAAAAATTGTTCAGCTGGTCATCACACAAAAAAGTGGAGCCAGATAAAGGCGCAGAACAAATCAGATAGTGCGTGTTGATTTCTTTTTGGTCCCCGTAGCGCATGAACTAGAAGGGTGTTGCTCTGGTCCTGAGAAACGAGTCCGATCCCGTGTGTATTTGAGATGGTACCGTGTGAAGTTTCAGTTGGTATCGGATTTCAGCACTCGGTGTCAAAAGGAGAAGAAAATCTCAGAGCTCCCTCCCTGCGAAGGGGGACGTCTACTCTCTCTGTTCATTTTTAGTGGGCATTTAAATATCTAATGATTTGTCTAATAATAATAGTATTTAAAAAGTGTGAATACAATAAATGTGAGATAATTAAATGAGTGAAAAACTTTTTATGCGTAAAAAATGAGGGTATTATAATTTTTAAATAAGTGCGTCCTACCTCTGCAGCTGCGGACAACGTCAAAAACCAAAAATCTGCTTCTCGTAAAAGTAATTATAACACGTAGATTCAAAGGAAGTGTTCGTGATTGAAATTCACAGTGGTGTGTATACTACTTATTTTTTTATAAGAAAATAGTAGTAGTGATAAGGCGCTGGGACACAATCTCTACGCTGCTTATTCCTAGACGCTAGCAAAACCATAGACTCACAAAGCACCTTGGCGTAACAAGTCATTCCTCCCTATATCTTTCTTCTTCCGTTAGAGTGAAGGAATACATAGTAAAACCAGAATGGTCAAAACAGCTTGGGTATACTCCTACGCACCGGGCTCCGGAGACCGAGCCCCCACGTACGCGAGAACGATTCCCTCCGTGGTTTCCGGAGCCCGGTGCGTACGGTGGCGTGACGTCGTCCCCGGCCACGGCGAGAAACTCGAAACCTGTGCTACCCGTGTGGTATCGTCAACCCTCTCCGGCTAAGTCTCATTTGGAATGCGCGAATATTTTCTATTTTTTATATTTTTTAAAAAAAATTAAACTGGTTTTTATAAAATTTCTGTAAATTTTTTTTAAAATTTCAGCGTTTTCAACTAGGCGAGTTGACCAGGCATGGCCTCACCGTTTGCCAGATCCAATCAACCGCAACAGGACAGGAAAAAGTCGTCGGCGTCGAAACAGTCAAACTTCCAGTTCCACATCCACACTAGTAGTAGGATCCCAAGTCCATGGCTGATCTCGGCAGCATTGGAGACTGGAGAGATCACAAAAAATCCCGTGCCGAACCGACGTCTCCACGCGAAAAGAGAGCTTCCTGATTTTCAACGCTGCCGCGCGTCCGCGGTCGTCCAGGCTCGAGGCCAACCACTCGCGGGGCGCCCGGGTGGCTTGCTTCCCGGACCCGGCGCGATCGGTCAACCCGATTCGGCCCCCGGACGCATGCCCAGACAACGGCGGCGCCTGTCCGCTCGCCGTCGTCACGGCACCAAACTCTAACTCCTCCTCCTTCCCCTCTCCCCGTTGGGCCGCCTGTCCACGTCTCGCGTTCCACACGAATGATATGCTTTCGTGGCGGGTAGCTTCAGGGGAGACCGCCAGGCCGCTTGTGCTCTCCGCTTGCTTGCCTTTGCTCCGTCTCCGCCGCGCGTTCCACGAATGTAAGCGCGCCAACTGCGGTCAGAAACTGGAAACTGGCTCTCTGGAGTAGTAGTCCACACGAAACCGCCGCGCCCGCGACGGCTATAAGTAGCGGGCTCCGGTCAGCCGAGTAGTTCACAGCACCGGCCCGAGCACACGACGCGCTACTTCCCGCAGGGTCTCGTGTGTCTGCGTGTGTGACTTACAGGTTAGTAGCTTCGCCCCCTACGCAGAGGCAGTCATGTCGGTGCTCGAGCTCCTCCCCGAGAAGAAGACGCACGCGCACCAGCCCGCGGTCACGCCCTCGTACCACGGCTGGGAAGGCAATGGCGGCGCTGCCGTGCCGACACCCGCTCCCAGACGGCTGGACGGGAAGGTGGCCATCGTGACCGGCGGCGCGCGGGGGATCGGCGAGGCCATCGTGCGGCTGTTCGCGAAGCACGGGGCGCGCGTGGTGATCGCGGACATCGACGCGGCCGCGGGGGACGCGCTGGCGGCGGCGCTGGGCCCGCAGGTCAGCTGCGTGCTCTGCGACGTGTCCGTGGAGGACGACGTGAAGCGCGCCGTCGAGTGGGCGGTGGCGCGGCACGGCCGGCTGGACGTGCTCTGCAACAACGCCGGCGTGCTGGGCCGCCAGACGCGCGCCGCCAAGAGCATCCTCTCCTTCGACGCCGGCGAGTTCGACCGCGTGCTCCGCGTCAACGCGCTGGGCGCCGCGCTCGGGATGAAGCACGCCGCGCTCGCCATGGCGCCGCGCCGCGCCGGGAGCATCGTCTCCGTCGCCAGCGTCGCCGGCGTGCTCGGCGGCCTGGGACCGCACGCGTACACCGCGTCCAAGCACGCCATCGTCGGGCTCACCAAGAACGCCGCGTGCGAGCTCGGCGCGCACGGCGTCCGCGTTAACTGCGTGTCGCCGTTCGGCGTCGCCACGCCCATGCTCATCAACGCCTGGCGCCAGGGCCACGCCGACGACGATGACGACACCGACATCGACATCGACATCGCCGTGCCGAGCGACGAGGAGGTGGAGAAGATGGAGGAGGTGGTCAGAGGACTCGCCACGCTCAAGGGCCCCACGCTGAGACCCAGGGACATCGCCGAGGCGGTGCTCTTCTTGGCCAGCGACGAGTCCAGATATATCTCCGGCCACAACCTCGTCGTCGACGGCGGCGTCACCACCTCGAGAAACCTAATTGGGTTGTGATTGCGATTGAGCACATTGCTACGTCAGCCAGTTCTGGTTCGTTCTTCTAGATACTGGAACAATTAGAAGAAAAGTTTTTTGATTTTTGGGGGTGAAGTTGTACTCGAAGTTCATTTCATTTAGTTGATTGATTCTGCAACAAAATGTTTTTGGGCCAATTGATGATCAGGGCATTCTGTTGCATTTCAGCACTTGCCTTCCCTACTGATTTTACTTTCTCTTGCCGCATATCGCATATGCAACGCCAAGAGCGTGAGCACTCCATTTACTCGATTGAGTAGTCAGTCAACCCCCTGTCGGCGGCTCCAAGCTACTAAAAGAAGCACTGATACTGACGACAAAAAGTACGTGTAAAAGACCATAAATATTTTGAGAACAGTAGCATGGTACGGTCCCTTTCAAAATAAGTGTTTGTTAAATTTTGTGCCATCTAACTTTAAAAACCTATTATTTATACTTTTAAATTCTTTGTAAAAAATATTTTTACAATATTATTTTATAAATATTAAAAATAATTTATATCAAAGATAAATTTAATTAAATCTGAATAAATATTTATTCTGAAACGGAAAGAGTATAAGTATTACTTACACTCCGATAAAATTCGGGTACAACTGACAGTTTGACTTTCCCTAAAGTAGCGGCTCTGCTGACATGTCCACGCGTGGCCTTTGTGTTGGCGACGGTATGTGTGCAGTACAGCAATGGATCTCGTTGCGCTGAATACGTCCGACACAGTTTGTTCATCAACATTACAACCTGTTCACCAGCTCGTTGCGGCTCCTTGCGGTTCACAAGTGGAGAATCGTTAATTCACGAACCCCGAAAGTAAACCCACGCCGTGCCCGACGACCAAGTAAACAAACTCTTCAGAATGCAGATTCGGTGACTTTTGGTTTCTGATCTTGGAAGTAGTACAAAAAGGAGCATAAAATAAAAACTCGAAGAACCGATTCCCGTTGCGCTACGTTACCGAAAAGCAAGAAAACTGATGAAATCCTTTTGGACAAAATGAGCGGTAGGCACGCGTTAGGCCGCACGAGCAGCCGCACCCGTGCACGCAACGACGCGACGCCCCGGTCAAGTCCCGGAAAGGTAAACTGCTCCCAACATGTCCAGAGATACAGATACGCGAAGTCCTCTGATCTCGACTGTCCAACATGCTGCGGAATACGAAGTACTAACAAGTCTCCGGATCTCTGTTTCTTTTTCAGCACAGTTGCTATTGACCGGTGCTGGCACGGAGCTACAACGTAGACCATGACCCTTGCTTCTTGAAAATCTTTGCTTCATCAGAAATTACGAGTGTATTCAAAAATTTTCAGAAAGAAGATCGTACGTATTCATACTGATCTAACGAAAGAACCGGGAAGGAGCAGAGGGAAATTTTGCGCGGTGCCATCTTCTGCAAACAAAGACGGGTATGGCCTCCAAGGAGTCTAGCGTTCTCACGCCAGACCAGCTGTGCCGCGCGCTGATTTCGTCGAGGCCCGGCTGGCCAGCGACAAACAGGGCTCCGAGGATGGCGACCGGGCATGTGCCTGCCTGCCCGGCACGGCGTCGGCACTCTGCTTGCTCTAATGCTCTGCGCCTGCCACTAAACTACTCCATGGAGCAAGATACAAGGGAATCAAGGAGTAGTAGCCTACTAGGGGTAGTATAATCCTACATCGAGGCAGAGATGAATGATGCGGCCCGGCTCAAGAGACAGAACGGCGGTACGTAGAATCACGATGGACGGAGATGGGTTCGCGGTTGCGGAGTGCGGACAACGAGACAGATCGACGAGGCAGCGGTACTGCCGCAAACTCCGCGTCTTGTTCAGGCTGCTTGCTCGCTGTTGCTCAGTTGGACTGGTCAAGACAGTGAGGACACGGTGTCAGGATCTCAGGGTTTGTTTCGATGAACAAGACTCCAGTACAGTATTTAAATTTGAAAGCAAACGAATTGTTTTGCACGTATCCATTATCTAGTAAACTAGGTCGTCGTCGTCGTCATGACAGAACGAGAATGAATGGATCTGATCCTCTGAGAAAATGAGCACGCAAACTGATGTGCTACTAACCGAAAATCACAACGTAGTAGCGGCAGAATATATGCGTCGAACGATCAAAAATATATAAGATCAACGCATCGAAGGCACTAGCTTGTGCGGATCGCAACAGACCAAATCAACAAAGTTATCTTCGATCGGTTCGTGAATATGTAGTTATCACGATTTTATTGTGAAAGGCGGTTAGGTTTACAGTCAAACCTGTAAAATGATGGACAACGTGCTTTCATGACGAAAAACGACTAGTTTACGAGCAAATTAGTAAAGGCCGTCAAATCTCTCGTCTGTGAGAGATCACGTCTGGCGTGAACGTCGCCGGACATGCCTAAGTCGGCCGGTAGGCCCTAACACGTCATCTATGACCGAGGTGACTGGTGAATGAACAACATAGAGGGTTTAGAAAAGGATTAGAGTTTAGAGAGGTAAAAAGTAAAGAAATAATTAATAGAATCTATTGGGTTACGTCCACAATCGGTATTAGGTCTATTTATAAAGAGGTAAGGTGGTCTTACTCTATACAGCCACAGATCTTCTTGAATTAACTTTGATTTGATGTAAAAACTATCAAAAACAGACTTCGGGTATCGAACACTTCGGCACATTGTCAGAGACTCCGGTGGACAAAATCCTGCGTTCCAGAGAGGGCTTACCGGACATTCCAGTGACGACTCGAACATTTTTATTAAGTTCGTAATTTTCTCGTCCGGTCTCCAAATTAGACGATCCATATATCCGTTTCGATCGATCGTCTCGGCGAGGGCTACGTCATGGAGCATTCAAATCATGGATTTGACTTCATATTCATGTCCTTTTAAGTACTTTTTCATCTTTAGTAAAATTTAGCCAAACTCTCTAAAAATATCTTCCACGTCCTAAAAAACATATTGAAAAATAATTCTTACAAAATAATCATTATAGGACGGGATTTCGATATTTTTTACCATATTCGGTCTACCAAACCGGAACGTTCGGTTCGAGAAACCAAAACTATCGATCTTCCTAAGATCTTGGATGTTAACATATGCTCCCCTGTTTTTTTATAAAGCTAGCGTGCTAAAAAATATTCTTGCTATTCAAAATTGCTCAAGTATGACGATAAACACAATATCGATTATCTAGAACCGATATATCGAACAAAAACCAATAAAGTATATGAAATACTATTCTGTCAATTGAAGCAATGCCTTAGATCGTATTAAGTAAACATTTCGGCTTTTGAATATTGAAGCTCAATCTATAGTCTGGCATGCCACCGAATGGTCTGGTGCGCAAAACACGCAAACCCGAGAGGATTTGCCGGATAGTTCGGCAAATCATTGGACACTCCAGTCACCGAACATTGTGGTCATGCATCGGACAATCCGATGTGCAAAGCATCTGAACCTGAGAAGGTTTACCAGATACTCCGGCATTATACCAGATACTCCAGTCACCGGACATTCCGGTCCTGCACTAGACAGTCTGACATACAAAGCATCTGAACCCGAGAGGGTTTGCCAGACAGTCCGATCACCGTGCCGGATAATCCGATGAGCAAAATGCCCCAAATGCGAAAGGGCTTGTTGGACACTTCGGTCACCGGACATTTCGGTCCTGCACTGGACAGTCCGGTGTACAAAGTAACTGTACCTGAGAGGGCTTGTCGGACAGTTCGATCACCACGCCGGATAGTCCGGTGAGCAAAATGCCCCAAACCAGAGAGGGCTTGTCGAACACTCTGGCATTATACCGGACACTTCGGTAGCTGCAGATTTTGCTCAAAGTGATAACCAAATCATCCATTGGCCTTGTTTTCTCATAAGATAACATTCATATTCTTGGCCGAATGGAACTAAGCATTTCTCTACATATTTGACAAGCACGACAAATATTTCTATTGTAGCATCTTTTTTCATATATTTCACTTAGCGGCTTTTGCCCCCCAGCTCAACGATGGTTGGTTACAACTCATCGGCTATAGAAGTCTCATGCTCTTCTATCTATGTCAAAACTATGTCGTACTGCATTTAAACACTCTCATCAAATTCTTCAATGTTCGGTAATAAAACTTAATAGTTCATAAAAATGCTTATATGCCAAACTTTAAACTTCCCCTGAAATATTAGACAAGAAACACATGGGCAATGACTAAAAAAATTCTCCAATACTCTAATTCGGCTTTACCAAGTCTTTAGAACAACGATAGCCGAATTATCTCAACATCGGTAACTCCAAGTATCGGTCATTCCAATTAAATTCTATTGATATTGTAACCGGATACTTGCCATTCCAAATACATAGAAACAATCATTGGCTGTATAAATGTCTAACAATGCTGAATTCATGATTATAAGACTTAACATCTAGAGATTTACTGATGTGAGTACAATGATACATCCTTTATATGACTTATACAACCAAAATAAACTCTAAGAACGAATACAAGTGCTATACATGTAGTCATTTCGGTCTTTGCACCCAAAGCAATTCATGTAATGGTATGACCATTGGAAAATAGCCCTTCATGGTATGCATAGTATTTGGGTGCCCAAAGATTAAAGTAAATAAACCAAGAAGGATGAGAACAAATAGCATGAGGATGACTCCAATACATACGCATTTGTGACATGAACAATGAATTATGACAAAGCAATGACCAATAGTTTTGATGATTGGGTACATACCTTAATGGCTTTTTAGTTTTCTTATTTTCCACTATCTTTCTTGTGTCCATCACTTGACTCACTATTGTCATGTTCTTGCAACCTTTCTTTGGAAATCTATGCCATGTCCTTCTTCTTCAATTCTTCCTCGCTAAGTATTGCAATTTATTTGTTTGCCAATTTGAGAAACCGAGTGGACCTCAAGGTTGCGCCTTCGTCTTAAGAATTGGCAACTGTAATTTGCTTTTAGACACCTTTAACTTTTTTGGTTCAGATTTGGCATCAAGAATATCAACGCTTAGTTGCTTCAACTTTTTGCCATTAATAGTCAAAGTTTTCAAAGCACGAATTGGCTTTTCTTCACTTGGACTCACATCTGAACTTTTGTCTTTACGACCGTCCCTTTTGACACGATAGACTTGTCGAACCACCTTCCTCTTCTCTTGAGCCATTGACCGATTCTTTTTATCGAAACGGTTTTTCGAATATAGCTGTCTTTCGGTGGTTTGCTTTCTTGTAGTGTCATCATGTTGATTATATAATTGAGACTGCATTTTTGGATTATACCACCCCTATGATATATAAGGATGACAAGCTACAATGTGAGATCCATATGGAGGTGGTACAATCGGCGTAAAAGAAGAATATGAATCCTTCGAATAAACTCTCTTTCTTTGTCGATTTGAATCATCATATTTGTATTGTGGAGGCACTCTTGATGGCTTTGGGCATTTTGGTTTATGATCATTCTTTGCATCTATCTTTTCTACATATTTAGCCAAAATTTCTTCGAAAGTAAGATTTGGCTTTCTATCCCTGCTTTGGTCATGAAATCTACCTCCGTTAACCTTCTCCAAATTGGTTACCAGATCTATTTTCTTTTTGTTGACCTTGCGAGAACCGAAATGAATTTGAGACTCTGATTTTTTCGGTTTTGCTGAATTTGACAGATTTGAGATCAATTGCCCATGAGCAAGCTCAAAAACTTTATGTTGCCCCCCCAGTGCACGATGGATCTTTTACAATCTTAGTAAAATCATGACCTTTAATAATATCATCATGAATCTCATTGTCAACTGCAATCACTCTATCAGAGGGTGCTAAATTGTTTTTACTAAGAGTCAACTCGTTGTTTTTAGATGAACTGGCCTGTGGCCGATTTGACGAGCTTTTGCTATCGAGACCAATTGAGGCCAATTGGTCATCCTTATATGTTTCTCCAAAAGCCAATCGTCCTCCATCAATGGCCGAGTGAATTTTTTGACAGAACATATTGCTATCCTTATTACTATGCTCAAAAGAATTATGCCACTTGCAATATGCTCGTTTTCCTACATCTTGCGGTAATGAAATAACTTTATGATCTACGATCCTAATAAAATTATTCTCAAGCAAGTTATCAAATAGATTATCACACAAAGTCAAATCAAAAGTTTATTTTGTCTTCTTTAGCCGATTCTTTTGAGAAGACGGCTTTAAGACTAAGTAAACGAATGGTTCAGATTTCTCATCTATCCATTTGGCTACGCATTTACTTATGTCACTTTTACCGGATGCTTTAGAATCTTTTACTACACTAGCATCGGTTTTTGCAATATCGGTTAATCTTGATTTTGTTCTTTTAAGACCCGAATGATCACAAGTAAACCATTTGGATGACAGCTTAGGCAATGATGAGGTTGAAACTTTGAATGCTAAAACATTACTGTTATCAGCCTTTCTAATTTTTATAATGCATGGACCGAAACTATATGAAGACTCTTTGTTGCTAGCAAGTAAATTACCCTCCTCAATCGATCTCTTAACATTATTTTCTATGCCAGTACTAATGTATGTATTAAGCAAAGTACTTGTAAAGCATACCTTATCAAATGTGTTGGAGAGACGTGGAACCTTGATATGAATCCAACTGTGGTATGGCAACGCTTTCATCTTTTTTTCGTCTCTGTCTCTGTGCTTTCGTTGATGCTCTTTGTTAACCGAACTTTGTTTGGTTATGGGTTGAGGTCGATGAATAATGGAATAATCACTTGACAAACATATGAACTCTTTAGAAAAATTAAATATAGCTACCTTTTTACATTTGATATCCTCATGTGTAGCCTCAATCTCACTTGTAGCCAACAATTCATTAACAATCGGCTTTTTATCAAAACGCTTTTTGATTCTTGCGAGATATTTTGCAACAGCCGCATCTATTTTTTTCTCTATACTTAAAAAATCATCTTGAGGGAACATAAGAGCCATTGTTGAGTTTTCACCCATTCGACCATGATCATTATTTGCACTTAAAGCCGAATTAGTAGGCGGAGTATATGCAAGCGTAGCACGTGGAGGTATGTGGATGCTCGCTAAATTTTTATTAATTCGGCTACAATTTTTAATTGCATGAGGAGCCGAATTATGATCATTAAGATTTGAGTACAATGCTGAATTTGCAGGTGTAACCTCCACTTTAGTAATATGCGAGGCATCATATAGCACTTGAGAACAATTAGATGAAAGATATGAACTAGCATGGTCATATGTGTCATATATCGACACATTATATGAAGATATCATAGATGGTGCAATTGTTGCTGATGCATTGAAAAAAGAAACACCATATTAGGAATTCATGGAACTTTTAGTATGTGTTGTTTTATAAAAGTTGGCCGAACTCATTAAGTTGGCATGACTTTGATGAACGTCCATCGGCATATGAGATAGCTCTATTGCCGATGTATAATTATATGCATATTGAGTGTTACTAGTATTACTAAAATTTGGAGCAATTGCATTATGAAACAAGAGTGATGCATGACTAGGATCCATACTTGAATAATGGTTAAATGATGCACCATGTCCATCATTATATCTAGCAACATCAATATAAGAATGTGTAGCATTTGCAGAACTATTAAGAATTGACATCTCAATTGCAAATTTTACCTCGGGTTAATCGGAGTGGTATGGATAACTTGACATGTATTTGCCTCTATTCGAGTTGATCAAACCGCAACAACAAGTTAGTCTTGATTCCTTCTTCTTTATTCTTGGCTCTTATGATTAAAACCTACAACAAGAATAAGAACAACCGCAAATAGATGCAATCGGCTCAAAGAGGCCAGACGCGATGGTGATGACGGATCACAAAGATGGATCAATTAGAGAAAAGGCTAGGTTAGAAAAATTCAATTACTACAATAAAAACCGAATAATTGTCCTCAGCAGAGTCGCAAAAAATGTGTTGACACCGAAAAGATTCAAATCAATGCACCGAGAGCACTAGATCGTGCGGATCGTAACAGACCAGATCGACAAGGTTACCTTCGATCGGTTCGTGAATATGTAGGTATCATGATTTCGCTTTGAAAGGCGGCTAGGTTTACGGGCCCCCTGCAAAGTGGTAGACAACGCTCTTTTTTAACGAAAAACGACTAGTTTACAAGTAAACAAGCAAAGACCGTCGAATCTCCCGCCCAAAAGAGACCCCGTTTGGGCGTGAGCGTCGCCGGACGTGCCTTAAGTCGGCCGGCACGCCCTAGGACATTATATATGACCGTGGAGACCGGTGGATGAACAGCATAGAGGGTTTGGAAGAGAATTAGAATTTAGAGAGGTAAAAAGTAAATGGAACAATTGGTAGAATCGATTAGGTTACGTCTCAATTGACCTTAGCCCACTTTATATAGAGGTGACATGTCTTACCCCGTGGAGGCACTGATCTCTTTGATTAAAAAACAAATTAGCTCTGATTTGGTGTAAAAACTAACAAAAACAGACTTCGAGTACCGGACATTCTGGCACATTGTCGGAGACTTCGATGGGCAAAATCTCGCGTCCAGAGAGGGCTTATCGTACACTCTAGTACTGTACCAGACACTTCGGTACCGGATACTACGGCACTTTGTCGGACACTCTGGTGACGACTCGGATGTTTTTTGTTAAGTCCGTAATTTTCTCGTCCGGTCTTCAAATTAGACGATCCATATATTCGTTTCGATCGTCTTGGTGAGGGCTACGTTATGGAGCATTTAAATCATGGATTTGTCTTCATCTTCATGTCTTTTTAAGCAATTATTTCATTTTTTAGTAGAATTTAGCCAAACCCTTCGAAAATATTTTCTACGTCCTAAAAAATATGTTGAAAAATAATTTTTACAAAATAATCATTATCCGACGAGATTTTGATATTGTTTACCGTATTCGGTCTATCAAACCGAAGCATTCGGTTCGGAAAATTAAAACTTTTGGTCTTCTCAATATGCGAATTTTGGATGTCTAACATGCCTCTAATTGGTGAGGATGGATGATGACCGAGACAGATGGAAGCGCCGAAAGCCATGACGAACCGGAGGTCCATGCGTGCAGTAAACAACAGCCGAGACGTCGTCCATCGCCAGATCCATCTTCAAAGGCGAACCGTGACGAGATCATGATGATGTGCGGCATTTGGTGTTTTCATGCTCCAACGTTGATTGGTACTAAGCTGCACTATTTCCTGTAAAGCGAAGATGCCATATACTGCCCGTCTTGGGAACATTTGAAACCCCTCTCGTTTCATTTGGTTTTTGTCAGGTTCAAACTGGCTTTCGCGAAAGGCAGAGAGTATCTGTCTAACTAAATTTCGTGTCTTCCTATCGACCCTCTGCAGACTGCAGCCTGCAGAAAGGGGCAGGGAAAAAAAACCGCGGAGGGAAATAGTGCTTCCGCGAAGAAGATGAGAAAAGACGTGGAACACGCATATTTTACGCGTGGACGGACTCCTGTTTTGTTTGCTCCCTGAGGACCCTGATGAGTCAGTCTCCCGCTCGACGCATTGGATCGGCATGTGTCAGTCGTCACCGAGCCCGTTTTCTTGGTGCATTGCTACTACCCCGTGCGTCGCGGAGGAAAAACTAGGTCCTACATGGAAAAAAGTTGGATTACGGGAGCCCAGTCACGGTGAGATTTTTTTTTTTTGGCAGATTGGCTGTGAGAAATTGGTACGCAGATGCGCGGAAATTCGTCAGGCACCGGTGCGGACGGTGGTGCACGGGCAGGAAGCGAGGCAGCAAATGGAACTTCGTGGTTGCGGCCCGCTCAATGGGTTGACGGCCCAGCCTGCTAGGAACTAGGAGCCCGTATCTCCGGGCTGATTGGGGTTGCACCAGTCTCAGGATGCTTGACGTTGACGGCCTGCGAGTGCAACTGGCTGCTGTCCATGCCTCGGTGGGCTTTCTCGTCTCGAAAAGCACCGAAATGCAAACGATTTAACAAGACATCTTTGTTGGCAGATCCTTGCGCCCTAAATGAACGGTTCTCTGTTAATTCAATGCACAGAGCACTCGTCAACCCCTAACAGTCGAAGAATTTTACTAGTAGTACCTGATTTTGTAATAAGGTACGGCGAAATCCTTCTCTTTGGCAACTTTCCTTGTTTTTAGAAAAATTCATGTGGCGTTTGGGAATTAGAAATGCGGAGAGGATTGAGAAAAGGAAATAAAAATAGAAATTTTTGACATTTCATTCATCTATCTCACTAAATCTCAATCATCCATTCAATTTCCAATCTCTATCCCACCTTCTATTTTCATATATTCAAACACCACCGGGGAAAAGAGCCGTGCGTCGAGACTGATTCAAAGCTCTTCGAAGTACCAAAGATGTGCCCATGCGCGGTGATGGTACAAACGTCCAACTTCGCACGCAGGCCTCACACGTGTAAGCCAGCGCGTCTCGCACAAGATTCACGCACGCGGATACAGTAGCGTTGTTTAGCAGGCCTGCACTCTGCAGCGACATTATCTGCATAGGTGGTTTGAGGTCTGAATCCCTGCCGAGTCTCTGTTTCAGAGCTTTGGCTTGGTCCGTCCGCCGTCTGCTGCTGGACGAACCCCCCGACGACCGGACCAATCTTCCCCAATTATTGCAGATAAAATAAGCCTGGATTCGGATATCGTTTTGGAAGAAATGTGAGCCGTAGGTGCAGTCTGGTGATGTAATAGCTCCGTAACGATCAAAGAAGTCGTATAGTCTCATTGTAATGACATGACAAACACCTAATTTCTTGTGTACGCTTTAGTTACAGAAGTACTTCCTCTGTTCTAAAATAAATATTATTTTAATTTTTTAAAATTGACATTCATTTGTCGCATTAAAAAAATTTAAAAATAAAAAAAGTCAAATTTAAACTATTTCTAATAATAAATCGATTCATAATAATAAAAATTTAAATTTTTTTAATAAAACAATTAATCAAAAGGAGAAGTTTGAAAATCTAAAAACCTTTCGTACGGAGGGAGTACTACCTCTTTATGCTTTTTGGTACTCTACAACACGAGATGTGAGCATGGTGCACGGGTTTATTTGATGACTGATGCGTATTAGAGGGACGGCTCGCCGTCCTCTGAGCGTCTTCCGTGCATGGTTGATTCCACGGCAAATAAGTAGCGCAGCCTGTACTGTTCTACCGTGAAAGGACGCTGCAAGCTAGCCCAGCAAATTTGCATCGATTCCACGCAAGTTCTTAAATTTTATTATTGTTATCTGGCGTTTTGGATTCGAGCCACTTTCAGGCGACTAACAGTAGAGCCTCCTTTAAAAAAAAAATGCAGGTGCTACCCTCGAAGGTTGCATTTGACGCACATGTTTCATTACGGCTGCAGTCCTGCCGTGTATCATGGACGATACGGTACACTTGATTCTGTACGTGTGGATCGCGTGGACAGATGAGGTGCGGTGTCAGCTGCGTTCCACGGCGCACGGCGGAGGCAATAGAAAAGGGCAATCAGAGAGGTAGAGACGATGAGCCTTGGGCGGGAGCGCGACGACCACGGGCCATACCACCGAGTCTGGGGAGTGAAGAACGATCGGAATCGGAGCGGCCGAGCAGAGGTCGTTTGCCCGAAATTTTCCTTATCCGACTAACAGGATGTACGACAGGAACCTGAAGTTTGCTACGTTTGGACAAAAGCAATTACTATTCCGGCACGGTTTCCTGGTTACCAAGGGATCCGAAACCAGGTTCCAGATCACTGCCCGCGGCATATGAGCGGAACCGGTTACCCTTGCTGCATCAGTTACTCTTCGCGTCTCGAAAACATTTCTGAACGTGACGTCTGTTTTTTTTTTTTTTTTGGCAAGGATGAACACCATGACGTGCCATTGACAGGGACGGTGCGCAGAAGTGGGGAAAGCGCGAGTGCGACGGGAGAAGAAATTCCAAACCTGGTGTTTCCTCTTCCGGAGCTATCCGGAATCCATGAGACCTCCCATCACAGATTGCGTGGTGGCCGTTACACTGAAAGCGTCACCTGTGACTTGCCAGCCCAATGGTTTCGGGGGGCGTCCTATCCACGGAATCCTACCTGCCGTTCTTGTCGTGCGTCGTCGACAACCTAGCTAAACCAAGTTACCAACGTGTGTCTTCTGCAAGTGGAGGGGGGTTTGAGAGGCCGGAGGCGCCGTTCGCAGCCAGGCACCAGCAGTTCCTGGATCCCGTGGATGCTGACTGATGAATCTCCTACTACCTTACGTGCGAGTGTAGTTGGACTGGTCGCACAAACGATCCTTTAAAATTCGTGGTCAGACTAAACTAAGTATGGTGTCCAAGAGACCCAAGGATATGGTGGAGATAAACAAGTCCACAAGAAAGTAAGAGGAGATCAGAGCGTGAGCATTGCTTACAAAACAACCATTATTCAACTGCAATGGACCATCACTTTCAAAGACCACCATAATAAAACCATGCATCACCGTAGCGCTAATGCCGCAGATACCCGGCCGTTCCAGATCTTATAAACGGACACACTCACGCACACACGCATACACGGACGCGCACACACCGAGGCAGCATTATATAGGTTGCGGATTAAGAAGCGGATGATGATGCCGAGTTCGAGTTACTATCTCTGTTCTCAGTCTCATATGGCGAGGACGAGACCGGGCAGCGACTTGTGGGCACGGTCGTCGCGGCGGCTCTGCCACAGGCACTTGGGTCCAGTCGACGAGGACGACGACGACGACGACGAAGCGGCGGCAATGGCGTCCTCGGCGGAGGTGGCGGTGGCGGAAAGGAGCGTGACGGTGAGGTCGGTGTTGAAGTACTCCCTGAGCTGGGTGATCACCCCGTCGGGGCCGACGGTCCATGCGTGGACCCAGTAGAGCTGGCGCGCGTCGTCGCCGCCCTCGGCGATCACGGTGGAGCCGAAGGCCTCGACGGAGAGCGGGGCGAAGGCGAAGCCGCCGCTCCCGGCGCCCGTGAGGAGGCGCATCATGTGCTGGCGCGCGAGCGGGCCGTGGAACCACCACTCCAGGTCGGGAGCCAGCAGCTCCTGCGCGCGCCGCGCGTCGCCGGCGGTTAGCGCCTCGTACAGCAGAAGCACCTGGAACCGGTTGCGCTCTTCCTCCGGCTCCGCGGGACCGGCCAGCTGCGGCGTCCGGCGCGGCCCAGCCGCCGCCGCTCCCTGAAGAAAGTGATGGCTCGCCAGCTCCGATGACCGCGCGCGAGCCCGCGATGGCTCAGCACTGTCCCGCTCCCGGTGAAGGGTTGAAGCGGCCAAGGAGGGAACTGCTCTGCAACGAGAGCAGGGGGATGGGAGCGATCCGGACTCGGACGACGGCGCGGTGCTGTGTTTGGGTTTGGCGAGGCGCGCGAGTGGGTTACATATAGAGCGGGACGGGAGATATTGGGCTAGCAGTTAGGTCCCTATGATTATAGTGTAATTCGCAAGTGTGCCGTATCTCTGTCCCCGTCGCCTACCTTTGACATTGCTTTCACGGCTGAGACACGGCGTAAATCTTCAGATTTCGGAGGGGGGTAACAGCGAAATCAGGGAGTATCAGAACTAGGCGCTGTCGTGTGCTGGAACAACGCATGCTCGCGTGGCCTTTGAGATTCCGATGCATCTCTTGATTCCTCAGATTTCTGGCCCGTTGACGGTGCAATAATTGGAGGGCGAGCGTTGTAGCACTGGCTAGCGGGAGAAACTATAGGGATCACCCTCGTTTTTTACCAGTGTTTTAGCCAGAGGCATCGGTGTTTCAGAAAAACTCAACTGATCGGCGGTGTCGTCACTCCAAGTCTCATCCAGAGCAGCTATGGTTGCTGGGAAAGGCCGGACGAACCGACGACAAGGGAAACGGAAAGGACTCTCGTTTCGCATGCTGCCATGGCTGATTGGCTGGCTTCGTGGTTTTGCTCGTCACCTGCTTCGTTGGGGTGAGAGCCGGGGGCGTGGCGACGCGGGTGTCAGCGTGGAGGCTGGTGTCCGAGCCTCTTGCACGCCGTGCTGACTCTCCCGTTTCCTCGACACAGCCGCACTGCTCGACGGCTTTTCCGATGCGTTGGTTGGTTGGTGCCTACGCATTCTGCGTGAAGTACTAGCTGAAAGCGCGACAAGCTCGATCTTTCCTCTTTACCTCTCCCGTCGTGAGCGCCGCAGGCCCTCTTCCTCCAGAAACGTATTCGCTTGCTTGCCAGGAACATGGAAGCTTGTAAAAAACCGAGCCGGAGAAGGTAATTAGGTCCAGGAACCTGTCATCAGCTGCTCACTAACAAGGTTCACTCAGACGCACGCATGTCGCTGTCAGCAGTTAGGCCAAGCTAAGCTTTTGTTTGAGATAGAGTCGAGTGACCCGTAAGCATCTCCATTAGCCGGGGTCGCTCGCCCGCTCGCCGAGGCGCCGTGTCGACGACCTCCCAAACTCGGCCGTGGCCACTCCACTCCCACTTTCCCGAAACGTATCGGTCTGCTCACCGGTGATCCCGAAAAGGCTTCGGATTCTGGCGTATACGCCGCCGCCGCTACCGCCATATCGCAGGTGGCTGCATTTGTCATGTTCTTACTGCTGCGTCGGATAACACAGCAGATAACAAATCGTGATAAGGTCTGATCTAGTTGAAAATGGTGGTTGATCTTGCGTATGCCTTTTGTCGCGGCTATTTTTAAGGCAGAGAGTGCTTAGTAATTTGGACGGTGGGCACCGCTGCTAAACTGGTCAGGTGGTGCGTGCGCGTGTCAAGCATCAGTTGCTCGCTGGCGAATGCGTCCTCACAATGCCCGTTTTTTACCCCGGCTGGTGGGGCGGTAGATGAAGGAATGGTCGGTGACGTTGGCGTACGTGCGACTGGATTGTGTGGTGCGTATATATTCCTTTTCTTCTAAACTACGTTCATTGCAAATTTCAGAGTTTGCCACTTTGCTATTTTAATTATGCATTGGTCGGCTTGTACCGCATCCATCAAAATTAGTTGTTCTATTTAGTTTCATAGGGAAACTACCAGAAAATTGCGGTGCATATATGGCGATGGTTAATTCTGTCCCTACTCCCCCGCCCGCAGTATCACCGCACTTGACCTACGAAGTCACGGGTGTGGAATAGGGTTTATATTTCAACTGCGGGTGATCCGATGGGCATCTAAAATTAGCACATTTATTATTTTTAGAGCACCAAATCATTGTAAAAGGTTGAGTAAGACGAAATTTTCAGCCTAGCACGACAGCCTAATTAATCCTACATCTATCACCCTATCCAATCACTTCTTTATTGTGCCAATTAGTCATTCTTTGTCATAAATAATTTTTTTATTTTTAAGAGATGTTACAATGCTTGAAGTTAAGCACGATTATCTATTTAATCAGATTTGATGATTAAAAATTGAAAGATACTTGGTCAAAAGTACCAAATTGATAGGTTCGGTATCAAAAATGGTGGGCGCATCAATTTTTAAAAATCAATGATTGAGATTAAGTGAAATGAGGAAGCAAGATCATCTACAAGAGCTCCCTAATAAAATCTCTTCAAAACAATTTTTTAGGGGTCAGCCTAAAAATTTAGGAGGTCTATTTTTATCTCTTTCTCCAACAACTCCCCTAATCCAGTCCCTAAAATTTTAAATTTGAGCCCAAAAATCCAGCTGTCAGTTATTTTAACGTACAATTAGTTCATCGACAGCAGACCAAGACGTGCTTGACGGTGATGCATGCGCCAGGACATGCTCCTTGTTGGCTTCGTCCACCAGCAACTTCATCTAATCGACGGCATGCAGGTCCATCTGAATCTTAATCGCCTTCGCCACGATGCAGGTGGAAGAGACACGCTGCAGAAGCATTTGGAGTTGAGGCGCGCGACGTTAGGTTCATTGGGACAGCGCACCAACAAAACTCGCGGAAGGAAACTGCAGGCGAGAGAGAGTACTGGGGATCCTAAAAATCTCCCTGTTTCTACTCACATACGAGGAAAATTTAGGGGAGCGTAAAAGTTGGGAGGTCTTTAAAAGATGTGTTGGAGATGATTTTTTAGATTAATTCCCAATAATTTCAATTAGGGAGAGTTTTAAGAGAGCTCTTGGAGATGAACAAATCTCTTATTTTTGTTGTGCCTTTAAGCTTCCCAAGATCCGACGGTCTTAGACCCAATGAAACACAATGTATACAGGCACAGATCTCGATTCACACCCGTGATTGTGTGTCTCAATGTTCAGCCACGACTCTCATTTCAACTGATTCGAACTTGGCCCATTGCCATCTCTACTATTGTTATTGTCATATGGGCTGTTGGAGCATATCACATTTAGAATAGAATCAATAAACGGGCTTTTAGCCCACAAATGACAGCCGACGTGCATGGGCTGCCCGCATCGAACCCATCTCCTGTGACATGGACGTAGTCACGCAGGTACAGTGATACCTTGCCCAGGCATACCCAACTTTGTGGCAACGAAATGGTACTATGGGTTCAGCATTTGGGCCTGTCTCAAATTTTCTAAGACTCAAGTCGAGAAATAAGATTGCAATCAAAACATGAATGAATAAGATTGCGATCAAAAGTTGATTTTTCTTGGATTGTGTAATCTTCTTTATCACTCTAGTTTCAGTTTGTTTAACAAAAATGGGAACAGTTTGTGCTTTTGTACATGATATTATGATAATGATTGAACAAAACTCTGATCACGGGACGGCACGGCATAGCGTGCGAATACACAGCAAAGTTTTATTCACCTTCTTGTTGCGAAAATTAAACCCATAAATTCATCTCTGTCCATACATACGCGATCACATCTAATCTACAGTAAAAGGCACAACTACTCTTCTTGGTCCATCTGTATCAGCGGGGGCAACGGCGCCCTCATAGGGTGGTACGTGGCCGACCTCTCCATGGCGACGGGCGCCATCTCCACTCCCAAAGGGCTCATCACCCCGTCCACCTCGTCAATCTTGGGCGGGCATGACATGCTCCTCGAGTACATCACGGTGGACGCCTCACGCGGCAGGGGCACGAGCACGGGCCGCCACTCCCCGTTCCGGGCGTCGAGGACGGCGACGAACCGGTCGTCCTCCACGTCGTAGAAGTTGGCCGTCCGCACCTCCTGCGCCAGCACGCAGCTCCAGCAGAAGAGCCACTTGACGCAGTCGCCCACGGCCGCGCCCGCGCCGCCACCGCACCAAGACCAACCCCGCCCGGCGGGGAGCTTGTACCGCTTCCGCATCTGCGAGCGCCAGAACCCGCCGTACAGGAACCCGCACAAGCCCAGGAGCACGCCGGCGGCGACCACGATGTCGCGGATGTCCGGGTCGTTGATGTTGAGTGCCGTCACGCTGAAGATGAGGAACGGCGCCACGAAGAGCAGCGCGAACGTGAAGGCGTGCACGTACATGTTGCCGAACCCGAGGCGCTCCATGTTCCACCCGAACACGCAGAACGTGCACGCCGCCGACAGCGCGCACACCGTCGCGTCGTCGCAGCAGTCGAACAGCCCGCCGCTCCACTCCGGGCTGCTCACCACGACGCGCCGGTTGTATATCTTGATCTCCAGGCCCCGCTGGTTGCCGCCCTGCTCTTGGACTGCTCCATCCGAAGACGACGAGGACGACGACTCCGTGTCAGGCTCGTCGGACCGTTTCCGTCCTAGCGGGCTGTACGCCGTGTAGAGGCCGGCGATGACGGGGCAACCCGTGCCGAGGCCGTAGCCGATGTTGAGCGCCCAGTCCGGCCTGTCCCAGCGCGAGTAGCTCCAGAACAGCGCACAGCAGTAGTACTGCGCGAAGCAGGTGACGTGCAGGAGCGCCACGACGACGAGCATGTGCGCGCGGTCGCGCGGCCGCGCGGCGCCGTCCTTGCAGTACACCTTCCGAACCTCCTCGCGGTCCCCGGCGGTCCGCCACCTGAGGAGCAGCACGAGGTGGTGGAAGATCTTGGGGTGCTGGTAGAGGCACATGATGGTGAAGAGCGCGTTCAGGATCTGGTTCACCACCTCCGTCCACTTCTTGCGCCGCTCCTCGTCGGGGATGGCGGCGTTCAGCATGCCCGTCATCAGCATGAACAGGATCAGCAGCCCCGCCGCGACGAACCCGAGCCAGATGAGCATCGCGAAATTCGCGGGCTTCCTGCACCAGCTCGCCGCGTAGGTCCACAGCTTGCCCCACTTGATCTTGCGCACGAAAGGCACGCGGAACCGCCTCCGCGAACGCCCGCCGCTCTCGCCGCCGTCTCCATCATCGAAGTCCGTTCGCTCTGTCCTGCCCTCCGTCGAAGAGGCCACATAGCTCCTGCGCCGGAGGCGGCCGACGAAGGTTGATCGGACGAACCAGTCCGTGGACGGGTGGGCGCGGAGGAAGTCCAGGAACCGCGGGTTGCGCCGGCTCCTGCTGAGCGCGCCCTTCTCCACCGTCGGGATGTAGATGGGGATGAAGTCCACCAACCGCATTGTTCCGGACGGCGTGCCAGGATCGCCGACGACCTCGACGATCTCGTGCCCTTCACAGCTGCCATTCGCGTTCGGATGCATCTCTCCTTAGCAGAACATGTCGTGGTGCTAGTATCTGAAAGTGCAGCCATCCACAAGTGGTTAACAGATACTAAAACAATCTGAAACTAGTGTACTAAACAATTGTCAAAACAGAGCAGCACAACCAGAATGACCAAGTCCGGGCGTCTTGTTCTGACTGAGTGACCTTTCATTGACTTGGAAGCTCATGAATCTGTGACGGCCGCAACAAGGTAGTATATCAGTCTATCAGAAGATGGGTCACAGGGTCAAACTTGGCTGGCCTACATCATTGGTCCCGTTTCCTTATCCTAGCACAGCATGTTTGAACCAATCTTGATTCCATCAAAAGCAAAATCAAGACTGCAGTGACCGTATCCAGGCACCACTCCATCAAGTAAATGCCACAATTTCATTGCCAAGTGTGACCACGGTGAATCGTGGCACATGGAAACCAAGCTTTTGGGTACTGCAGCAGAGAACCTAGGTGATGCATCATCAAAAAGCATCATCGTCCTTTCACCCTTTGATGAGCCACAGACTTTCCAAAGCTGCAATTTTAAAATTTGTTTCGAGATCTTTTCAGTTGTATATATGACGCAAAAGAGAGTTTGGTCTGCTCCAAAGTACTAGCTCCAACTCGTAAAATAAAGTCACGAGTGACCAAAAGCTAGACGGTTTCGGTGTCATCCATGTTACTGCTACATAGGAGTAGCAGTTGTCACCATATGGGACGCAAGGAGTTTCTGCCGGTGCCGGGCGGCTGAAACTAGGGATGCTTCGTTTAGAATCAGCAAGCAACGGGGGGCGGCGTCACTGTCAGCACGGCCCGGAGGCGACAATCTGTAATAAACCGCTTAAAAAATAGGCACGAGAGAAAAGGACGTTTAAAGAAAAGAGGAGAAAGATGGATCCAACAGCGGGAGCACGTCGTTCTGCAGACTGCAAAGAACCTCGCGACGGCGAAGCGATGTGCCCTGCCTGGCCTGTACGCCTGTACCACTCGGAATCAAGAACATGAACTTGATTTCAAAAGCTTTGCGATTGTATCAGCTGTCCAGGGTTGCTACCCTGGATTTGCTTGGCCCTGGCTCGACCCATGGCGCAAGGGTTTCCGATTTCTGGCTACTATGATGCTTCCACGGACTTCTCTGCTCTGTTTTGCTTGGTGAAGGTTCACTGAATCATGACTGATTCCATCGCGCGATTAAGAATGGAACCACGGAGGCTGGACGAAGCCTTGATACTACTAATAAGCTTAAACAGTGGACATACTTCACTGACTAGTCCGACAGAGATTCAGAATCGAACTGCGTGAACTAAAACGTGCAGGCAACATAACAGAGTCGAGAAAGCCGCACGAACCTGAGCTTCACGACCGCGTCTTCGCCAAAAAATCTTTCGCTTCGTGTTATCGCCGTTCCTCTCCCCTCAAACGCTCGACCGCAACAGAGTCTCCGTCGATCTCCCTCTGGAACCAGATCCTTCCATCCGGTGCGCGCGACGGCGACGAGAGCTCTACCAAGTACCAACACAAAGGAAGAAGAGAAGGTTCTGTGGCCCGTCGTGGAGGAGTCCGAGATACTTGTCAAACTTTGTCGTACTCATACTAACCATTTATTACCAAATTGATACTTTATTTACTATCTATATCTCATAATAAATGTACATTAAATTTTAGTCAAACATATCTTTAACTAAGAAGATATATAAATTATCACTTAGAATTAAGTTTGATAAATTTTACTTTAGAAAAGAAAACCAGAGGATTTGAATGGGTTGACGTGGGTGTCACGAGGATCCTCCCTTTCCTGCCGTGAGCCCACAAAACTGCGGGAATCACCTCGGTCCGAGCTTGGACACGTGCAACCTGTGCACTGGTCGGCTCCCAATTTCTATGGGCCTGAATTCTTTCCTGTTCTTACTCAGATGCAGGTCGCAGCGGCTACGCAATTCAAAGCTAAAAACAAATAGCTTTTGGAACACATGATTTTTATAAGAATTGTACAATAATGTAATAATTTTGTAAAATTTAGTTCAATTGTATTAGAAAAATACAGAAAACATGAAATTTTTCTTCAATCCAAAAGAGGCTGAAGACTTAAAAAAAATTGCTGCGGAGGTCCTATCGAGACGCAACCTCCTCAAAGAGTCAATATCTCTGCTTACAAAAGTTACGAGTCTGGTTATGAGTTATGACTCCGTGATCCGAGAAGTATGGAACGCCGCGTGGTTGGCCGCAATGTTGGCACTCTGCCGCCGACGGCACAATCCTGGAAGGAGGACGCCACGATTTACAATTCGCCAGCAGCAATGAAGCAGTGACGATTTGTGGCCCTGATTTGAAGTTCTGTACGGAGCTTCACTTTGGACCGGTCCGACTCTCTCTTCCTGATGCCTATGTCAATGTGTGGCCTCCTAACGCACATCCCATCCCTCTTCTCACTAGCAATTGAGGGTGGTGGCGATGGCAGCGAGATTTAGCGTGGTGATGGGGGAGGATGGTGGCGAAACACCGCCAAAGCCAAGCAGGAGATGGGTGTGGCTAAAACAGATTTCTTACGTCATCTGCAACTGCGAAGCCATGCAAGGCCGCCAGATTCCAGTGCCGGACGGCACGCCCACCTGATTTGGGTACCAGGGCAGTTTTATATTTTTTTTCCCTTCCCCTCTCAACCCGGCGACTCCACAGCTACGGACGTTTTGAGATTTTTCTCGAGAGGCTGCGAATTGATACAGGCGGGGGCGAATAGGACCTGTGATCGAAACTGCGACGTTTCGTGGATCCAACGCTGCACAGGCACCGGACCGCAAGCTGGGGCAGATCTTCCGCTGTCTATGTGCGACTCGCACGACGAAATCGCTATCGCTCAGGGCTGCCGTCAAGGCTAGCGCTAATAATGAGACGGTGGTCTTATTTTCTAACACAGCGTACGTGCTGGACTGACGGATGATGACACAATGTACTATTCTAATGAAGTCACAAACGAATCCTACTTTCGAGTCGGCTTGCACGGTTGCTCCCGTCGGTTGAGAAAAAAAAAAATCGGTTTCGTTCGTTTTGAGGAGGGTGAGAGGGGGGTTGAAGAGAAATGATTCCATTACTCTCTAATTTAATTTCCCTCGTTACACTCTAATCCTCTCCTGTCCCCCTCTAACCGAACAGTGCCTTCACGATGTCTGGACGTCCGGACTCCCACCTGCCCTCCACTGCCGAAGCCACAACCCCATTTTCTTTCAGCCCACTACAAACAAGCGGGCAGCGGCCCATGTTAGCCAAACCAAGCCCACCGTTGCCCCCGGCCCGGCGAAGCGTAGGGGTTCGTCCCTTCCACTCCCTCGTCAGTCGTCACCCCCGAGCCCACCCACCCTCACTACCGCTACCACAATGGCGACCGCCGGCGCCGGTGCCCCGGCCATCACCGCGTCCTTCTCCTCCTCCTCCTCCTTCGTCTCTCCGTCGCCCTTCTCCGTCAGGTAACTCGCTCCTCCGCCTCCGCGCTTCCCTCTCGAACCGGGCCGTGCCCCTCTGTCTCTAACTCTCGTGTCTGTCTCTGACACTGACGCTTCCAGGACGTCGAGGGCCAGCCACCGCCGTCCCGCATGTACGCTGCGTCAGTAGTCCACCGGCTGCCGATACATGTACCGACCTGCCATTCTAACGCTTCGTTCTCTGTTTTGTTCTGCTCACTCGAAACTATATTGAGGCTCTACTATACACCCAATCATTTTTCCCACTTGATAAAAAATTAATAAAAAGAAGGCTTCCAACTTAATGGTACATGTGTGTCGTCTATAGTGCAACCTAGTTCGTAGCTTGCGTTTTCGTGTGATTGTAGTTGGCTTCGTTTTTGGCTGGCGTTGTGTTACTAGTTGGTCCAGACTTTTCTAGGAACTGGGACACGGATTTGGTTTCCTGACAGTTTCTTCTTCTGTGGTGAAGCTTACAAGACCAAGGTCCGACGCAATGCGAACATGGCCAAGCTCCAAGCAGGCTATTATTTCCTGAGGTACTCGTTTGGCATCTTTACTTTTGTTTATTAATTATTAATGCCACTTGCCTGAGATTTGGATTGATTGTGCAAATCCTTTAATGATGGTCAGATTGCCAGGAGAAGAGCAGCTCATTTGCTGAAGTATCCTGATGCTAAGATTATAAGCCTTGGCATAGGTGACACTACTGAGCCCATTCCAGATATCATAACGAATGCCATGGCTGAGGCATGTCCAACTAGTTCTAACTACTGGTTCATATTTCACATTTATGTGCTACAATTCACAAAAAAACTACCAAAGCTAATTTTGCCAAAGTACTTTTCTATAAATGCAATTAATGTTACTTAATTTGTTTTGTTTAACATTTTTGTTCTTGGTTGTTTTTACTTGTACATCATGGTAGGAGTAAATTTTAAATATATGTACACATTTTGTTGCAGAATATCTTTTCCTGTTAATGGTTCTGTTGTTCTGATTGGTTTGTGTGTAAACGCAGAGAGCACACGCATTATCAACAATTGATGGATACAGTGGCTATGGAGCTGAGCAAGGTGAAAAGGTACTGTTGCTTGTTTTTTTTTTTAGCTTTTTAAGTGTATGCTGTTATACTATTTTGTGGAATATGGTTGTAAAATTGGTAGTATCTATCAATAATATTCGAGGATGATACATGTCTTTTTTTTTTAATTTTCATGAGACTGGTACACTTTTTCTGACAGCTACTCTTTTCTTTCACACTGTTTGCCTTAGTTTAAGTGCTATTCTGTTACATGAGCATGATGATTTAGCGCTTTTCTTTTTCAACAATCCAAAACTTTTGCATATATATATATGTCATGTTTTGAGTGCATGATTTTTAACTTTAAATTTTCTAACC
>BCLF01000003.1:1580024-1618849 GCA_001602275.1 Zoysia japonica | reverse complement strand
AGGTTAAAGAGCTGCAAAAGTTATGCAGAGTTTTTTATTTATGATTTTTGTTTAATACAATCATAATTCATTCCACCAAGTGGTTCCTGCGAGATGCCCTGGTTTTATAAAAAAAACAAAATCCAAAATATAGAACATTGATTCACAACCGCTCTTTTTCAGAGTGTGATACAACCAAATCAGAGAAAACTACTCCGTAAAAGAAGTACATCACAGAAAAATACTAATCACTATAAAACACTACTTCATCTCAACGATAAGTTCCACCCGCTCCCGGTCACTCCTCTTCAGCATCAACTTTCATTTATGTAAATTTGACATACTTACTACAGAATGTATTAAGATCTTAACAGGTCTATTAGGAAAACATGATTGCATTGTTATCTGGTTCCTCATAGCACATAACACCCAAGCTAATCTTGCAAACACAAAAATGGAAAAATGTTTTTTTGGAGGCCCACAGCTCTCTGTAGTATCTAATTAACCTCCAGGTATTGCATCGAATTTGGTTGGCCCATCCACCCATAATCTCCAGGAGGAGACACCAGCAGAAGTTGGGAATTAGCAATAGGACACACCCAATTGCCTTGGCACCAGGGAAAAATCAAAATTTCAGTGTTTGACATCTCATTTCCACCGACACTATCTTGATCCTTACATGTGTAGCACTCAGATCATCGTACTGCTAGCTTCACCATTGTCTACGAACAAGGTATTCCTGCTTTCTCTTCCACACCAACCCAACAGGGCATTCCTGCTTTTGATCTGGACGTTCATCATCCTAATCTCTTTTTCCTAAGCTAGATTTTCCCACGCGATCCTGTGTGCCAATTCGACGACATATTCTACGCGCTCTAACTAAACATTGACGAAAGTGGCAGCACACACCATGCATCTGACGTGTATTTTCAACGCCCGGCCAGATCAATGCTCTCTCGTCTCGACCGACGGTGCTGCCCGGTGGAAAATCTCGTCGACTCCCCCGGCGCTTCAGCCACCCACCCTGCCCCGACTCACCAACCCCGTTTCCGGGTCACCTATTTATAGCCCTCACTCCGCTGCTCTGCCAACACAAGCACGGCAGCTGCGAACACTAGCAACACCACTGTACGCTGTAAGCGCAAATACTACTACTAGCAAGCAAGCCAGTTTCGTCGATCAAAACAATGGCCTCCGCCAGCAGCTGGACCCTGGAGATCGCGTCGCCGGTGGCCGCGCCGCGCCTGTTCCGCGCCGCCGTGATGGACTGGCACACCCTGGCGCCCAAGCTTGTCGCCGACATCGTGGCCAGCGCCCACCCCGTGGAGGGCGAGGGCGGCGTCGGCAGCGTCAGGCAGTTCAACTTCACCTCAGGTACGTACGTGCGTGACTGCGCGCCCCCGGTAAAACGAACTTCTTCTCACCGACGAAGCAGCTCCTATTCTCGAACCTATAACACGGTCGCGCTCTTGCAGCCATGCCGTTCAACTTTATGAAGGAGAAGCTCGAGTCCCTGGACGTGGACAAGTGCGAGTGCAAGTCGACGCTCGTCGAGGGCGGCGGCATCGGCGTAGCCATCGAGACAGCGACTTCACACATCAAGGTGGAGCCGGCGGCCGGCGGCGGGAGCGTGGTGAAGGTGGACTCGACCTACAAGCTTCTGCCGGGCGTGGAGGTGAAGGACGAGGTCGACAAGGCCAAGGAGTCTGTCACTGCCATCTTCAAGGCCGCCGAGGCATTCCTCGTCGCCAACCCGGACGCATACAACTGAATCAATCGGTCGCGGCGGGTCACTCTGTGATGCCGCCGGTCGTGTGTGCATGAAAATTGAAAAAGCTTGTGCCTGTGTGTGTATTTACTTACTGTCAAACTAAATAAGGCTGCTCTGATATAAGCAGTGTCTGGTGCAAATCGAAAGCACCAGTAAGTGTGGATTTGAGAAATTTAAGATTGATTTTTGCTACCATGAGTGAAGGTGTCCTTTGATTTGTTGCTGTCAGCGTCTGATCATGCATGTATATCCTCTCCTTTGAATATAAGCTACTCCATACTGTATGAGATCAACTCAATTTTGAAACCCCAGCTTCCTTCTGTACAAATTACAGAGTTTCAGTCACTTGGACCCTGCCGCGATATATTTTTTTTTAAAGTAAGGCAGAAGCGCTGCCATTCATCAAGAAATAAGTTTAAAGAGATACAACCTAAAGTTACAAAGTCTAAGCCAGAATTAAGCCGCGATACATTTTTTCTTTGCTGCGTTGGGCATTTGGAACTGAGCACTTAGAATGTCTTCCTGAGCACTTAGAAATCGATTGAATTGTCAATGCAGGTCAAAAGGTGTTGTTCAATTAGTGATCCGGGCAATTGGCTACACAGTGCTTTATTGTTCAGTAAATAAACTTGTTATGATGTTTCTATATCCATGTAATGTTGAGTGTTTTGCATCATAAGGCTACAATTAATAAAGATGCTCTAAGCGGTGCGCGTGTGAATCACCGAGCAAGCAGTGTGTGGAACTGAGAAGTTTCTTAAGCGTTTGGTGTGTGATTGTGTGAATCATTATAAACCTCGCTCAATAATGGTCACGAAACGTATTTTAGGAGGGACTATACAATTAAATATTCTTAACATGAAATTTGACTAGCACAATATGTCTAGGATCACGGAGGGGCCTCCGGCCTGGTGGTAAGTCGTGCAAGGGGCACGCAGCCGACGGAGGTTCGATCCCCTCTCGCATCTGCCTCCTCCGTGAAGGCAGCGGCTGGAAGCCGCATTTCAAAAAAAAAAAAACAATATGTCTAGGATCTGACGCATGACAACGGTAATTAATTGATGGTCAGGCTGCCCGTGATTCTTTTTTAATCCTTGGATAGCCTACCAAACGAAGGGGATATCCGAGAAAGGACGAAGCAGAACCGTATGCATAGGAGGGGTGGCTTAGTCACCTGCTCGGGCGCATTGTGGCCGGGGGGAGGACGGAAGACGTCGGCGTCGAGCGGCATGTCGATGGCGGACCCGAGCTGGCGCCTGGGCAAGCGACGTCCAGAAGCAGAAGCAGCAGAAGGGCGGCGAGGCCAATCCGATCAACCGCCATGGTCGGCACCAGAAGCAACGACAGCAAGGCCTTCTCTTCGATTCCCTTCCTCCGTTTGGTGCTCTGCTTCTTGATTTCTTCCGAGGAACGGCAACGGGGTATATTCTGCTGCTATTTTTCGCTGAGTGAAGTGTTTACGCTTAAGACCGTTGTCTGTGATAGCAAATCGGGCGAGCTAGAGGTGGCAGGAGCCCTGAAAGATTCTAATTAGCAAAGTATTTTATCATTCTAACTGGAAACCAAGATGTATTTTTTGCATGTTGTTTTTTGTAGAAATTGGTTTTGTAGCAGAGGAATGAAAACGAGGTAGCCTAAACAGGGACGATAGCACAAGCTGTGATACTTTTACATTCAATCTTTTCTGCACATTGCTCTCTCTCTTAATACACCAACCCTGGTGCCCAACAATCCGTGTGCTTTTGATCTGGACCTTCATCATCGCCATCCTTTTGCTATCATTCTCGATCATTTTGCCCACGCGAACAATGGCACCAAATCGACAACTGATGATTCTTTCGCCTGAACATTGACAAAAGGGTAGCAGCTGCAGCACACTTTCTGACGTGTGCTGTGAACTCACCGCCAGATTAATGCCCCGCCGGCAAGACCGACACTGCCGTCCGCTTTGAAAAGGCTCGCTATCGACGCCACGCTCGGCGCTTCAGACTCACCGGTCGCCACCTACCGGACTCGAGCCTCACCAATCCCGCCATCGAGCCACCAATTTAAATCCGCTCCGGCCAGCAGTGCTGTGCACTGGCAAGACAACTCAACAGAGCAGCTTCATCTCCTGTGTCCTGTTCTGCAGTAGCAAGCAAGCAACGCAAAGCTAGCTAGGCGTTCGTCGCTCATCGCAGCAATGGCCTCCACCAACAGCTGGACCCTGGAGATCGCGTCGCCGGCCTGTTCCGCGCCGCCGTGATGGCGCCTTTCTGGTTCATTGCGACGCCGATTGGTATCCTATCCGCATGCGCAACACTCGGGAGAGCCGATCGAGATGATGTAGGATATGGGAATGAGATGGGTTAGCCAAGGGAGAAGATTGGTTAGTTCCCTCCCCAGCCAAACCTTATGGAAGGGTTCCTCATACTCTATTGGTGTGAGTTCGAGTTGGGAGCAAGGGAGGATTTAAATAGGCTTTGCGTTGATCTGGGGCATGGCGAAGAGGATGGCTGTGCTTGTGCATCATCAGCGTTGGGGCTGGAAAGAAGCCGAAGTGAAGCCACACGACCAGAGTGGACGGTGGTTGTCAGCGTTGTGTCTGTTCGATCTGGTTGACGTTCCGAGGCCCGAACGTTTCCGGCGGGAAGGATCCATCTAAAGTCTAGACAGACCTGTCTAGCTTCGGCTTAGCAAGCAGCATGTAATGGGCCTTAATGAGCTCGGCCCATAACTAGGTCAAACTGTAGTTATTAGCGTTGGGGTTATTTTCTTGGGAGCAGAAAGCAAAATTCAAGAAGCGCTAGGTCTTTTGAACTTTTAACACACAAAAATATATTCCAAATATGTTGTATACAACACCATTTTGGTGTTTTCTGACACGGGGCATTTTTTCTTGATTTTTTGCAGGTGTAGATAAGATTGTTGTGCTTTTATTTTTTTTATAAATACTTTCTTCGTCCCATTTTACATGTCATTGTAGTAGTTTCTTTCATTTATCTAAATTTAACTGTTATTCATGCTTTCTAATAATTTTTTTATTTTTAATACATCTTTATTTCTCTTCATTTTCAGTATCGGTACATCTCACTATTTTTTATTAGCTTTAATTTCTGTGCTCAGAACTAAAACAACACTTAAATCAGGGTGAAGAGAGTATAACATAGAGGCATATTGGACATTATATAATGCTAATATTTTTATAAAAATCTGTGTTTTATGTTACATTATCAAAATGTTATTTTGTGCAAAGAGATTCTAAATTTTCCAAAATTCTGGACCTGATTTTTTTAACGGAAAAAGATTATCTGATTGACGAGCCAAAGTACAGACATGTGACCTGCGTTGGGACAAGAAAATAATGTGATGGCACGAGACTTGCCCCGACCAACTGGACATCGTACAACAGGGGCACACCACAAATCGGGCAATGTGCCACTGGAAACGAGGCGTCATCGAGGCGGCTTTGTGCTCATCGATGGCTGTAAAAAAAAGGCCAACTGTATTTTTATTCAATTGTAGTTTTACCTTTATGTTTTTTAATTTGTAATTTTATCTCTAATTTTTAAAAGTAAAAATGAACCCTTACTCTATTAAAACAAATTAACGGTGTTAAATATGATATTTATATGACAAAATACCATTGATTTATTTCTATTTTTGAAGATTATAATTTTACAACTATGTTGTATGAATACTGATAATATTTTGACACAATATTCAATAGTATTTTAATAATATTTGAACTATTTTGAAATATTTAATAAATTTCAATATAATTTATATAAAATTTCATGAATGTATTGAGTTACGGACGAGAATAGAGAGAGGGATACAATGATCATTTGCTATTTTATTTTATTTTTATTTTTTAATTATGTTTTGGTATTGAAGCTAACGGTGTTAAAAGTAAAGATAAACACATTGTTTATTTTTAAATAGTAAAATTAAAATCACAAACTAAAAAATAAAGATAAAATCGCAATTAAGCTATAAAATAAAAGTAAAAACCCAATTATCCCGTAAAAAATGCACCGGGATGCGGTTGTCCTCGTGCGAACGGCTCTCACAATGGCTCGCAACCTCGCATCCGCGTGGACAGTGACCCGAGTACGTCCTCACCCTGCTGCAGCAAATTTGGACGGGTCAACCGCCCCCAAAAGCTTAGACGGACCCGCGTGAAAGAAGGTGATTGTAGAAAGTAGAAACCGACCGTAGCCTTCTTTGTTTTTTTACCCATATTTGTTAGGCAAGGGCGATGCACCGGACGCCAGGCAATCACGTCAGCAACAGTAATAGGAGCCGAGAAGGCGATCTGAAACGAGCTGCGTGGATTCGAGAACCCGTTGACGGCTTCCATGGCATCAGCAACTTGCCATAGGCCGACAAGACCGATTCGAATTTTACCAAATCGGAGTGACGCCAAACGGAAGGAAGAGGAGTCCAGCTTCTCACAAAAACCAAATATTTGGTCGCTGGACTACTCCAGCCTGAGAGAAAAAAACTCCTCCTGGTAACCATGTTCCGGAACAGTAGGAGCCGTGGGATTAATAACAGTGATGTTGAGCTTGTTGAGGAAATAACAGCCGGGTACAAGAACTATCTCGAGTCAGTTGGCGGTCCCAATTACGCTTCGCTTCCAGAAACAACTGAAAAATCTGCGCGGCAATTGTCGCACTTTTTATATATATTTTTGCTATGCACTTTTAATTGAAGCAGCATATTTTAAATTTATTATTTAACAAATAAAAGTATAAGTTGCTTTGACATGAATGACAAAGTTCCATAAACATATACTCTAGTCTAAAAAAAAAATTGTCGACATAGTTTTCAAAGCATAAGTGTGACATTTGTTATCTATAAAGTATTTAATAAAAAGTAGCATCGGTACACTTTTAAAAAAGTATTTTTAAAACAAATTATTTTTAATTTTGTAACTTAATAAATTTAAAATTATTTCTAATTTATATTAGCAATGTTTGATTAAAATATTGGGTTCAAAGCTACTATTTTTTTGATCAGAGTTGTAAGCGGAAAAAAAATTGAATCTTAGTTCTTATAGTAATCAAAGAGCATTTTTAAGAGATAAAATAATTTAAGTTATGAAAATATATATTTTCATAACATATAAATATCTTTAATTGTAGCATATATTTGCAAAAGAATTATCCATGAAGGATTTATGTATAAGATTTTGGATGGTGAAAAGACTAAGCACATATTTTATGTTTTGTTAAAGACCTAAATGCAAAACTATTCAGAAATTTTAAGTCTAAAAATATCCAAAATTGATGGAAAGACGAAGTTGTACTTTATTTCTGGTTTTATAAAAGGTCAAAAAGTAAGAGCTACAGAGGTATATTTAACTCTTTGTGCACCAAAGAATTGATCTGACGATGTAAATTTTATTGATAATGTGACTTCAGATATTTAAAGAGAATTCACAGGCTTTAATATATAAAGATTTTATTATTATTTCACTATTCAATGGATAGGACTGTGACAGGACAGAGTGCAAACTTAGAAAAGCTAGAGCGATGGCACGGCCGTTCATGTCTACTTTCACCGAGTAGAAGCACGCTCCTACGTTAACCGAGGAAAAGATTTTTTTTTCTTTTTAATATTCACCGTTAGATTTTAATTTGACGATTAATAATTTTAGGGTGACCCATATAAAAGACTGTGACAGTACAACGTGTGGATCTGAAAAAGCTAGGACGATGGCACAGCCGTTTATGTTTGCTCCCGTCGAGCAGAAGCACGCTCATACGTTGATCGGAGAAAGATTTTTTTTTTCTTAATATCTACCGTTAAATTTTAATCCGACGGTTAATATTTTTTAGGGTGACGTAGCGCAACGAAAGTTGAGAGAACGCTTGCACATTAATATATAAAGATTTGACGGTTAATATTTTTTAAGATGACCTATACAAAAGACTATGACTAGACAACGTATAGATCTGAAAAAGTTACGATGACACGAATATTTATACTGCTCCCGTTGAGTAAAAACATGCTTTTACATTGACTAGAGAAATGTTTTTTTTTCTCTTTTTTAATATCTATCGTTAAATTTTAATCTGACGGTTAATATATTTTAAAATAATATTTATCGTTAAATTTTAATAAAACGGTTACTATATTTTAAAATAACGTGACTTAACGAAAATAGAGAGAACGTCGTACCGACAACTCGCTAGCGACAGACCTTTGTGGGTGTGTGGACCACGGGGCCCTCGCGACGATAGCTAAGCACCGATCCGAGGAGCCGATGCTCCGATTCGGGTTCTCCGTCCACGGCCAGCCATTGATTCCCTCCCCGAGCAGAAAAATCCCATGGTCCATGACGATCGACTGGCCCGGCAACTTGGAGGCGCAAGCGGCCACCCTTTCCCCAGCCGACGGCGGGACGTCCCGTCTGGGGCACCGGTTGGCACCACAAATGCACGCGATTTCCAGCCACCACCACTGGAGCCGAGCCGCTAACCACACCGCCGTTTCGGTTTCGTTCGTACGCGAGCAATCCAGAACGCCGGCCGCACCCATCACGGCTGATCATGACGCCCGCGCAAGCGTCAAGGTGCAGATCCCGGCGTGATGCGCCGGCGACGGTGGAGTGGACGTAGCCAGAAACGTCAGTCCCCCGCCTTGAGGGCCACCCAGATGTTTTACTGATCGACAAGGTCTGTTTGAGCCACGCGCCCATGCTCATGCAGAACAGGACGAGAACAGAGTCACCGACAACGTGAAATACCAGAACATGCCAGCGTTGCCAAGCGCTCTGCTCTGGGGCACAATAGACTGATAAACAAATTGAAAAAAAGATGGAGACGATGACACGACACGTAACGCTACAAAGACTAGTAAATTTAGGTCCTTTGACTGGGATTATAGAGGTGATTATGAGCTGATTATACATAATCTTTATCAAATAAATCACCTAAAATTACTTATACTAAAAAATCAGCCAAAACCCGATGAAAAAATAAACTAAGAGAAAAAGCGAAACATCTCCTACTTTTCACAGCATAGTCTGAGTGAAAAAGGCTTTAAATTATTTCAAAAAACTAATCAATTTTTCATAATCTAAAACTCTATCAAAGAGAGCCTTAATTAAAATGAGTAAGAAGAATCCCAGTGACAATTTGAGCATAAAATGTCGACAAGATAATCCGAGTGCCCGGCCACGCGTCCGCCGGCTCTGCAGCGACGCGGCCGGAACAGGATGGAACCCAACCCCGCACACACACTACACACGCAATCAAAGTGTTCCATCAACTATGGAAAAAGGCGTCAATTATCAGATGGCCTAAAAGTGGTCGTAACCCGGTTGGCCAATTTTTATTGTCTTTCTCCAGAGTTCCCCATGTCTTCGCTTGCTCGCTTCTGGCTCTGGTCTCTGTCCCTAAAAGCGTAGAAGAAGCACGCGTCTACGTTTCGCACGCCGGCGAGCCGGTCATCGCCGCGGCTGCGGGTAGGGCGAGACGCGCGTCCGCCGGGTCCCATCCGATGGCACGCGCCCGCCGACGCCGCGGCTGCCGCCGTCGCCGCTGACGATGTCCTGCAGCATCTTCTGCAGGTCCTCCAGCGTGTCCGGCTTCTACACGGTCACGCACCGGTGAATTAACAAGGCAGACACGGTTACCTTCTTCGTAGCGTAAACATGCGATCATTAGGATTAGTTAATCCGTGGGGTTGGTGGTTACGCGTACCTCGTTTTTCACGTTATCCATCATCGCTAGCATCTCCTGCATGAATTCGGAGAAATCCTGGCCGTCCAAAAATAGAGCAAACATTTCATTATTATTGTTGGTGTATTTTGCTAAAATATTATTGTTGGTGCATACTATTATTGTTATGAATAGTGGCGAAAAATAAGAATATATTGAATAATTTGTTTCGAGCCAATAAGCAGCATCGGATGAATGAAAGAATGTACAGTATGACGGCATGGTGGGTGCACACCTGGTCGTCGTCGTCGAGAGGATCGTAGAGCCCGGCGTCGTACATGGCCCTCTTCCCCTTGTCCGACAAGACTGCAACTCAATAGAACCAGCGAGAATTCGATCAAATCGCGTGCAGACGAGAAGGGGCGGGGGCAACTGGTGAGCCTTACCGGAATACGCCTCCTGGATCCGCTGGAACCGCCGGTGCGCCTCGCCGGCCGCGCCGGGATCGCTCGCCCACCGGTCTGGGTGCCACTTCTGCGCGCCCGCACAACGGCAAGAGATCGGAAAATCAGCTCGACGCAGAGCCCGAAACATCAAGAATCCTCTGCGCATAGACAGAACAGAGGAACAGATGAGAGAGGATGATCACGAACTCACCAGCGCGAGCCTCCGGTACGCGGCGCGTATATCGGTGGCAGAAGCGTTCTTGCGGATGCCAAGAAGCGCGTAGTAGCAGCACCCCGACGCGCCCGCGCCGCCGCCGCCGGAGGCATTGCCGGATCCGCCACCACCTCCGGCGTCCATCGGAAATAGCCGCGACGACGCGAACGCGACGCACAGGCAGCACAGGAAAGCCAAGCGCGCGACGCTCGCTACCGCTGCATCGAATTGGGAAGGGACGAGAAGGATTGCTTACGCTACAAAATCTTTTTATTCAGCGGAGAGGAGGAGGAGGGCGTGCGGAAAAATATCTACCCCGAACAAAATTCGGGGGCGTTGTTTTTGGTCGTCGGTGGGGTTGGGCCAGTGAAGGTTCCAGAGCTCGTGCCGAGGCGAGATATTTTCGAGCGGCAGCTCCGGGATTCGCCATCGGAGTTCGCAAGTATTTTCGAATTTGGGATCCTAGTTGGGCCCAAAGGCTTGCTCCTGGTTCCCGAGGCGCGCTTCAACGCGACTTGCACATGGGCCTTGGCCCAATCCAACTTTTATATTGGACCCGAGTCTGACTGGCGCATTTCGGTTCAGAACACCTTTGTGAGTGCTGGGCAAGTAGCCTTATATCGCGGAGATGAAGAAAGCCTATGACCAATTGGACCAGGCCTCTTTCGATGGCAAAAGTAACCCATCGTACTCATTGCCACGTATTGGGCTTACATCTAGACTCCAAGTGTCGGGCCTTATCCTTCACCCAGAAAAATTATTGGGCCTTAACCACTCACCACACCACTCCAAAAGAGATGAACCAGAGCAATTTTTCCCTCCCAGCAATACAAGACTGCTGCTCTACTTTTTTAAGGCTTACCCACCTGAATTCACTCGATTCAATTGCATGAAATAATGGAGGCTGCTGCTACTCTGTTGATCAAGGTACCGCTGATTTCGTTCCATTCACCAATCGGGGGGGCGGGGGGGGGGGGGGACAGCCAGTTGAACTTCAGACGACGACAGAATGATAGTAATATCTTGCTTGCGCAAACGATGCTTCGGCGTAACCCTAACCGGCTTCCGATAAAGTCTTCCCTTCGATCGCAAGAGAAAAGCTGGAGAAGCGTAGCATTCACCGCACACATGATCGGGATCCTGCATCTTTTCTCCCGGCAAGCTAAGTTCCACGTGACACGAACAGCACACCATATGCAGTCCCTGAACTGTCAGTCAGCTAGTCGGTCAGAGTCAGTTCTATTTGTTCGCTGTTACCAAGACAAATCACAATGTCAGGTAGGTGATCGACGAAGGGAATGGAGGTTTTGGGTGTTCAGTTTGTGGCAAATCGGTCTGGTAGAGGGCTAGATAGAGCTGCTGAGCCTCGTAGGCTCGTAGCGGAACGGATAATACCGGCCTTTGCTTCCAAGAACACTCGCCATGTGCGCGCTGCCCGGTTGCTTTATTCCTGGGCACGCTGAACCAGCCTTTCCAGTTTCCAGCCCCAATCATCAGGAGGAATGCGATTATGCGAACATAATTGTGGTTGCGCCTTTGCAAATTGCCAGCTTAAAATAAGCAAGGTCAAGCTGATTTTTTTCAGAGTCGAACAGCTCCAACGTCCAACCGCAGCAAATAGACGGAGTAAACGGGGTTTCGGCGAGGACTCGAACAGAGGCTCCACATGCAGGTTCGTGCTTGCGGTTGGCGAGGAATCGGAATTCTTCTCCCCGTTGGTTTCTCACAGGGCATAAGAAATTCTTTTCGTAGTAATAGTTGGATTCTTCCTCTGATGTCAAGGAACTGGGAATTTGTATGACAATCATGAGCCTACCAAACACCAAATCGTAATTTGCTCAGGAAAAGAGACAAAGGGCTCCATCGTACGCGTACGTGTCAAGATTGCAACTCCGCGGCGACAGGAACACCGCTGTCGAGGCCAGCTGTTCTGCAGCAACGCGCCGTGCCGCTCTCCATCGCGTACTCGTCGTGAGTTCCATTCCATCCGCGGCGGCTGCGGACGTCACACGAGCACGGGCTGTGACAATCCAGCACGTCGTCGCGACGAGACGTGTCCCAGCGCCGCCGCTCGGAACCGAGCCACCTCGTCGCGCGTCATCCCCGGGCGGGAGCGAGGAGCGGGGCCTCATCTACCGGGCAGGCAGATCGCACCGGCTGCGATGTGGAGTCGAGGCGGGGGATACAGATTGCCGCGTGCCCCGGTTGGCCGCGCCGCCGCCGTTCTATGCCGTGCGCGCACGACGCACCCACGTAGCCCCCGACGCGAAACTGAAAACGAGCTGATCAGGCTGTCCAGCTGGTTCAGCTCGTTCGAAAACGCTTGAACACGTCGTGAGCGTCCGTTCGTCCGGCGCGAAGTCAACGGTCGTCGCGAAGGTAGCTTGATATCCTTTCTCTGCGCTGAGGACAGATAGATAGCTCGAATGGTTTATGGTTTGCAGTTCTATGGTTCTCTTCACTTTTTATTCATGTGCCGAGTTGCTTGAACGTCTGGGAGCGGTGATTTTCTAACGTAAGAGACGCTCTCATGTGCTTAGAGTCTGATCAAAATGATTGGGATGCTGCATCTTTTCAGAGCAGTAAAATTATTGCTCATGGAGTATTCATCGCCAATTCAACGGATCTCAATTCAGAAACTGGACGGGGGCACTGGTGAAACTGAAAAGGAGGCGATGGGGGGAGTTCGTTTTCTGCCGTCTTCCGCTGCCGCCCGCCCAAGCGCACACTCGCCCAGCCATGCCAGCTGCATCGCTTCTCCCAGAGTCCCACTCCGCTCCTTCTTCTCAAAGCAGGGAGAAAATAAGGGCGAGATAACCCCCCAAATCCCCAAAATCGCAGCGCAAAATTAAACAAAATCGGAGCTGCAGCAGCTGCGGCAGTCACCACCGTCACGCGACCGCGCCGCGGAGGGGAAAGGAAGCCGAGCGGAGGAGGAAAGGGGAAAATCGCGGTGGGTTGGTGGGTGCCGCCTCCGCCTCCTCTGCTGCAGCTGTCCGTGCTGTCCACCCCCATTCGCCTCGCCTGGCCTCGCATGGATTCGAGCTCGCTTCTCCCCCACTCCACGCGCTGATCCGCCACCAGCCAGGAGACCGCGACGCGATCCAATTGAGGAGGCGTTGCCGTCCGTGCGCGCGGTCGTTTCCCCTTTCGTTTCCACCCAGCCTGAGAGCAGTGGCCGACGCCATCGCGCGGCTGCACGGCGTGTTGTCGGTGTGATCGACGCAGCAGCCGCAAAGCGGGCCAGGAAGCGGTGGCCGCGCCGAGCTAGCGCGATGCTGTGGGTGGCGCGCCTGTCCGGCTTCTTCTCCGCCGCCATGCTGATGGTGGTGCTGTCGCCGTCGCTCCAGTCCTTCCCGCCCGCCGAGGCCATCCGGTCCTCGCAGTTCGACGGCAGCGTCCGCTTCCCTGGCCAGATCGCGGGCGGCGCCAGGGGAGTCGCCTTCCGCCGCGCGCCGTCGTTCCGCAATGCCGCTGACTGCGCCGCCGCCGCTGCCAACCGCACCGACGTATGCGACCCCTCCCTCGTCCACATCGCGATTACGCTCGATGAGGAGTACCTGCGGGGCTCCGTCGCCGCCGTCCACTCGGTGGTGCAGCACGCCCGGTGCCCCGAGAGCGTCTTCTTCCACTTCCTAGTCTCCGACCCGGGCCTCGGGGACCTCGTCCGCGCCGTCTTCCCGCAGCTCCGGTTCAAGGTCTACTACTTCGACCCGGACCGCGTCCGGGGGCTCATCTCCACGTCGGTGCGGCAGGCCTTGGAACAGCCGCTCAACTATGCGCGCAACTACCTCGCCGACCTGCTCGAGCCATGCGTGCGCCGCGTCATCTACCTCGACTCCGACCTCGTCCTCGTCGACGACGTCGCCAAGCTCTGGCGCACCAACCTCCGCGGCCGCACCGTTGGCGCGCCGGAGTACTGCCACGCCAACTTCACAAAGTACTTCACGGCGCGATTCTGGTCGAACCAGCGGTTCGCCGGGACTTTCGCTGGGCGGCACCCGTGCTACTTCAACACGGGGGTGATGGTGCTCGACCTAGAGCGGTGGCGTGACGCGGGCTACACCCAGAGCATCGAGCGGTGGATGGAGATACAGAAGTCGCCGGCGGGGCGCATCTACGAACTGGGTTCTCTGCCGCCGTTCCTGCTGGTGTTCGCAGGGCACGTGGCACCGATCGAGCACAGGTGGAACCAGCACGGCCTGGGCGGCGACAATGTCTTTGGCAGCTGTCGCGACCTCCATCCGGGGCCTGTGAGCCTGCTGCATTGGTCCGGGTCCGGCAAGCCGTGGGCGAGGCTAGGTGCCGGGCGGCCGTGCCCGCTCGACGCGCTCTGGGCGCCCTTCGACCTGTACGGCCCCGCCGGCGCCGGCGCCGACAAGTCCCGGTAACCATAACACTTCAATCAAAAAGACAAAAAAAAAAGAAGAGAGATTCTTTTCCTTCTTTGCCCGACCCCGTACAAATTCTGAGCTTCTAATTCTTGGTCTCCATTACCTTTTCAAACTTTTTTTCTTCCCCTTTTTTCTCATTTCTTGGTTCTGTTCGATTACATGTTTTGTGTTAGATTGTGTTGGTATTAGTTATCTCTTCCACTTCTTTTTTATCGTTTTGTTACCACTTGAAACAAGAGGTCTTTTGTATCTTACTCTACAGACACAGTTGTGTAGGCTTGCAGCCTGATCATTATAAATAAAAAGCACAGAGCACTTGGTTCTTCTTTCTCACCTCCCCCTCGCCTTCTGATTTCGGTGTTCTCATTCACTCTTGCAATCAATCACACATGCATATCAACGACGAGTCAGTCGGTCCAATGCACCACCTGCACAGCCCTTAATATCGCTCAAATAATACCACCACTCACCCTCACCATGGACCGGCTTCATGGACCATGCCAGAGTCACCGTCACTGGCGGACATGAGTAACTTGGAATCCTCATCTTTGTGGCCGTGCACTAACGCAATGACACTAACAACCATTTCGAGCCGATAAGTAGGGAGGGGACGATGCTGGTCACTGGGTAGGATAGGAGAGGCAGATGGAAATGGCTGGTGGCTGCAAGCGAGCGAGCATGCAACACGGGACTTGCGAGACGACCGACGAGACCGTCTCTCTTTTTCCGGTGGGGGCCTCTCGCCACTCCGGCAAACTCACCATCTTTCCTCGCCGCTTTATTCTTTTGTAAATCATTGTTGTGCTGCCGCGGCTCTCCTCGCATCGCCATATAACTCCATCCAAAGGATTTCATTCGATTTATCATGTCCCTTTTTCTCATCTTCTATTGCAAGAACCTTTTGTTTTCTCATCGCCTCACTTTCCTTGCCAGCTCCCACTAAGCATCTACTCCTTGTCGCCCTCAGCTCAGTGTGTCCAACCAACATGCTGCGAACAATTGTGGACGAAAAAAGAACCGTTCCGTGTCACCTGGTGCTTGGTATCGCCCCTGCAGACCTCTCGCTGCCGAGACGGGCCTCGACCGATGAAGTGGCAAAGGACAGGGGGGGCCGCTCGGAGCTCGTCACACGCGTCGGTGTTTTGCCGAGCCAGGCGCGCAGTTCCTTCAGTAGAGGCTGGCTCGGCTGATTTGATCCGGGTGACGGCGACGGTCTAACCGACAGGAGGCCTTTTCGCCTTTCGCGATTAGCCTCGTGTAATCGGCTGCTTACATGTGAGATTCGTGGTGTGGGATCCTGGAAATCTACTGCGCCCCGTGTGATCGGGTCATTCCAAGTTTCTAGTTTTTGAAGCTCCGTATCCGGCAGGTACGTCGTGGTTGATTTCACTCGTGACCGTAAAGCTAAGCTGGCTGTCATCTGGTCGTGTCGTTGCAGTACTTCAGAATTCTGGCGCACCTAATGTCCTTATCAGCTAGGCATCATCGGTTCCGTTTTTATGTGGAGATAGTGTTTGACCGGTCGTGAATTGTGACGTTGGGAACAAATTAAGGGAACTCTTTTGCTGCCCTGCACTCCTCTAGAGTTCCAAAAATCTATACAGCATGCTAGGCTGTTTTGTTAATTGCTGGCTGCAGGTGTAGATACTATTATCATGCCTGGCGTATTTTCTACATATGGGGGTTAAGCATAGCAACACCCAACCGTGTTGTATTTTTTTTTATCACCAAAATCCATCACCTTTACCCCATCAAAACCTTGTTCGTTTCTTCTCCGGGCACGATACAAAGCGCAAAATGCTAGGGCCTTTTTATAGAACCCTACCACCATCGCGCGCACCAACACGATTCGTGCTCTGATCCTCGCATTTGGAGCAGTGCCGTATCGCAATACTCTATTAGTCGCTTCATGATGCTACCCCTAACGAGAGCCGTGCGGCCGTGCGGCGTGGTCCCTGCTCTCGCGAGGCTGATGACATCTCCACCTCATCTTGTTTCTATCTCATGAGATGTGTGATGCGTGCGGGTCTTCCGGTGGGGATCCTTTCACGACCTGCGTCGGGTGGCATGTTAGCGTCGCCCGAGCCGAGCACGGCGGGGGAAAGATAACCCGGAAATGTGTCCGGCAAGACGAGCCTGTGCGTGCGCCTGCTAGTTTTTTCCCCAAGTTGTTGCTGCTGCTTCTAACCGGCGGCTCGTGCTGGTTGCAGGTGCCCGCCGCCTTGCCATTGCCGGGTATAGAGGCTCGGCGGTTGACCAGACTTGTGTGGAGGGATTGCCGAGACGAGCTGGATATGAAACGTATGGGACCTGAGTCGACCTGCCTGCCCGTTTCCGCCAGGGGTAGCACAGATTTCGTTTCAGTGGTATCGCATTCTCTGGTACAATGTGGTGGCTGTGCGCTCGAAGGGCTTGCTCCAGAAACAGCGACGTAACGGTGGGGCGCGACCACGGCGATGCCTGAGAAAGACGGCGTATGGGCCCCGAAAAGTATGTGTAGCCCTTGCTTGGATTTGTTGATCCCGTGTTCGTTGGTTGGGTAGGTCAGTAGGTTGCCCCGGTAGAGAGGGATTCCGTAGTGTGGGGATAAGATCGATCACAGGTTGTGCCTTTGTATCTCACGGTTTTTTTTTTGTTCGTTTTTCGTGTGTCAAGAAAGCGTAATTCTGTTCGGGGGAAGCTCGCTTACCTACCCCGGTAAGCTAGCTTATCAGTGGGTATCACAAAGGGGGGGAGAGAGCTTGTCAGAACGTTCTCGAATGGACCACCAATCAGTGCTGAACTTCTGTTGCACAGCACAGAGATGTTCCAATGACACACCGTGAATGAAGTGCCGAAGAGAACGTGCGAAAGATGCTACTCCTACCTTAGAAGAATCTCAAGCTTTCTTGGTGAGTGGAAAAATCGTAGGCGAGTGACGAGGCAACATTTTGGTATTTCAGTGTTGAAAAGAACCAAAGAAACGTTATGCAACTGTAACCATAGTTCCATATATCCCCTGTGGCTGGACTGCTTTATGGTGCGCAAAAGCTCAACTTGTCTACTCCGTACGTCGTAGTACATAATGCCCGTTGCCGTGATGTACAAACAAACGTTTTCTGTCGGGAAACTGTACCGGCAATTACGCTACAAGTGAATGCAGCTCTATCTTTCGTCATCCTTGGAAGCGTCTGATCTCGAGTTCCCGATCGAGCAACCCGAAATAGCAACAGCATTAGAGGCGCATCCTCGCCAGCGGTCCACCCATTCCTTGCCACAAAAATATGGAAACCCACACAGGCATCAGCTTCGGCATCCGTGATCCAGTGATTTCAGCCGAGGGTTATCATGAGAATCCAGCAGACCGGATCGCGTCTTTCGTCTAGTACCTTGCCGTTTTCAGGCCACTGGAATCTCGAAACCCTGACCGAAACACGGACGAGCCCGGCATCAGGACACGTATGCGACGAACCGATGATGATGTCCAGCTCCGCTAGCTCCCCACATGCAAATGCAGTCCAGACTGGAGTGCCGCGCCGCCGTTCGTGCCCCACTTATGGCATGGACCGCACGACCAAGCTTGAAGTAGTCCCTCGTTGCTGATTCACATGGTAGCGTTATCTGCATTTGCCCGTTGCAGAATACCGATAAGATTAAGTATTTTTGTCAGTTGGGGGACTGCCTCTACGGCCCTCAGCCGAACAGGACAATCGTGTCCTGCTCACTCTCCAAGCTGATGCCGAATGGGGAGCTTTCTTTCTGTCCTATGGATTCTGTTCCGAATGTGAGATAGCGTAGCACGGCGTCGTCCCTACCTCCGCGGTGCGTCGACAAAGGGGGGCTCGAAGAAGTGGCTTTCCGGCAAGGAGTCCAGGGCACACCAGGCTGTGCGCTGCTTACTAGCTTATCCACAAGACCACAACTAGGCTGTCGCTTGCGACGCGCGGCGGCCTGCGTCTCGTCTCCTCGCCCACCATTCACGGTCTCATGCTCTGGTTGTGTGTTCAGAGTTGATTAGTATTCGAAACTTCTCGGCTCGAGTCACCTTTCTTAACGTAAGTTCACAAATCACAAGACTGGTACGGATCTTGTTTCAAAGACCGCCCATTTTAAGGTTTGCCGTATTATCTGCCTGATCTGGAGTACTAGCGATAGAGTATCTTGGCTTGATACACGGCATTATCTATCTGGATACTCACTCTGGACCCCTTTTGCGATGTCAGTGTCACCACATTACGGGACCATGGTACGTATACGGCGACATTGCCTTAGCCGAAATGGTTGGCATTTCTGGAGCTATATTTGTGAGCAACAGAAAAAGATCATGATAAGATGCGTGTCGCTAGATATTTCTTCGCCGATAAGAAATGGATCAGGGCCACCTACCTGTCGAGAAGAGAAGGGAATCATCAATACAAGACGCTGGAATTCATTTGCGTGCCAACTCCAGCGGGGGAAGGACATCTGTTACGTCGTTACCCTTTGATGTTGCGACATGTAGAAGACCCGGCGAGGTGCGGGCGAGACGCAGGGGTCCTACTCAATCAGTATGGCCTTTGGTCATTTCTGCATATCTGTAACTGTAAGCCTTAGGTTGGCCTGATCAACGGCGTCGATTTGTAGGTGGACTCAGAACCGCTGATGGTTGGTTGTGCCGGACAGACCAGCCGGCTGCTGAACACGGCGCATCCGTACATGAACACAGAAGAGGAACCGAGCTGAGATGTGCCACCTGAGTTGTCGTTTATGGTGTAGCGTCGTTTCACGATTAATTGGATCTTGGCAAGACTGGCGGTGAACTTAATTCGAGAAAGGAGAACCAGCCTAATTTGGTTGCTAACGACCTTTCTTAAACACAACAGGACTCATCACCATTCATGACGACACTTCGATGCCCCGTGCGCCGCAGCTAACAAAAGCAATGGTTTCCCATCAGGTTTACGAAGCTGACATCGGCTGTCACCTACTGCATTGGAAGATGCTAATCGGCATGTCAAAGCGATTAATCGGTTTTCACATCCACAGCAGCTGCTGTGGATTGATACAGCACCGATGTTGTACCCGCCAACCAAGAAGTGCATGTGATCTTGTTCTTTAGCATTGGTTTTCTATCGGTCGTTGTTCCTCGGGCCCATATCTGCTAATCTTTTATGGACCGTGGAGCATCCCTATGTCCATTCTGTTGTAGACACATCTTTTTAAACAAATTAAATACTTGCCATCGCTCAGTTATCTATAGTTAATGTGCTAGAGAAGTCATCAACATTGAGTGTCAACCGATTTAGAAGAACTAACTAAAAACCATGTGATCTTGCATATGTATACTCGTTATTAATTGGTTTATCTTGTGAAGACCAGGAAACAATAAATCAACGTAGGTACTATATACTCTAGTAGCATTCTTGCACAATAGCATGGTCACACCATCTAGACGGTACTAAAATATTAACATCACCATAAATACACACACCATTTATAGACAACCAATCAACAAAGATCATGCACCAGGATGTTCCTAATACGGTTTCGCACTGAAACATTCAGACATTACAAAATAACATACCGATAGACAACACCATTAGATGAAAATCTAAAAAACTACCTCGCCCCTATCACACTGCATTCTGCAAGCTGGCAGCAGTAGACAAGAGCTGCTTTTTTTTGACAATGTTGTTTTGTGTGTCCAGTTAGATTGTTTGGTGGTTTTTTAGCCATGACTGTTGTTGTATCTGGAGCAGTGACCGCACCATTTCTAGCCCCTATCCTGATTTTCTTTCCTTTTTGTGATCTATGCAATTCATACCCCGGCTTATCTCTCCGTGATGTCGGGAGGCCTCGTTTGCATTGTCGTGGTGGTGCCTTCAGATTTTGCAGACCTGTCCAATTTGTTGTTGAACTTGCTTCATCATCGCTCATTGACATGTTATCTTGTGATGTACCTACTGCTGAGGCTGTATTTGCCTAGCTTGGATCAAGGCTGTTTCCAACAATATCATTTGCCCTAGCTGCTGCTCTTTCTTCAAGCGACAGGCCATCTTTAGTGCCGTCTATTGCAGACAGCCTACGCTTACCTTCTGCCACTATCTTCACAAATTCTTCGTACCTCCTTGTGTTGCAGTCCCCCATTTGAACAAGCTCCAGTGCACCAATTAGTGCAGAGCAATGGCTGAAAGTCTGTGACTTTAGTGCAGGGTTGTACTTCTGCAGATACATCAGGTGAGGAGGCAACACATCTCTGGCATCCCGTGTCCAACGCTTAAGTATGTGCCCTGCAGGTATTTCTGCGATATCTAGGTGCATCATTACCTGCCAATTCAAACAATTCAAGTCACAAAGCTTGTTGTCTAACAAACACATGTTGGTAACGGAGAAAAAAACATTCACTGCTACACCTTGAGGATGTGGCAACACAGTAGTCCCATGTGCTCTGTCATCTTACAGTTGCATTTGTATATACTGCCATCGTCACTGATTGTTACATCAAAGCGTACGCAGGCCCATGCTTCCTTTTTTGCCTCATAGACATGCACAACCACGTAATGGCAGCCCGCATCCAAGCATTCCAATCGGTAGAACCCAACTTCAAAAATCTATTTCCGTATGACATTAATTATCTTAGGGGTGTATACCTTCATTGCATGCCGTTCAATGGAGCTATTGAACTTTGGTGTCTTGCTGGCCTATTGAGGAAAAATAGCAGTTACAATTCATTTGCATCAAACGACACTACAAAAATTATAAATTTGAATGCAGCACTGCCACAGGAGATGCTTACCAGCTTGGACCTACATTCTTCAAAGTCTTCTTCCTCATTACGTTGAGCCAAAAGCCTCATGTACTGCTTCACAAAAAGGTGCATTGGTGATCCTGGGGGGACTTTGTTTTTCAGCATGTGGTTTGCACTCTCATTGTGTTGTGTGCTTGTTTGTCCCGCACAAAACACAACGGCGAAATAGGGCTTTGCCCACATAAACCTCTCATTGTAAATCCTAACAATAAAACGATGGTCCAGTAGGTCATATCCACCTAGGATGGCTTTTCAACCCCTCTCGAACTCATCACATGTCATCATTGAGTTTATTAACTTGTGAAATTTTTCATTGAAACCACTGTTCTTCTTGTAGGGATGGCCTATGTGCTCTTTTGCCAGACGCAGTACATGCCACTTGTACCATCGATGTCTAGTCCCTACCCATTCTGCTTCGTTTGCAACCCTAATTGCATGAGCTTGATCTGCATTTAAGTAAAAACTAAATAGGTCAAAATGTAATATTATAGAACCAAACTAAATAACAACAACAACAAAAAATAGAAGTTGTGTCTCATTCAGTACCTGTTAAAATTGTCTGAGGTTTACCACAACCCATCATGCTGATAAATTCACAAAAAATCCATTTGAAGCTAGAAATTGATTCTGACCGCATTAACACCCCTGCAAACAGCATAGACTAGAAATGATTGTTGACCCCGACGAACATACCGAATGGCATACCATATAGGTTGGTCTTGTATGTAGTGTCGAAGGTAACAACATCTCCGAAATGAGCATACTGCATCCTGCCTCGTCCATTAGTCCACATCAGTGTCTTTATGGTTCCGTCATCGTCAAAATCCACTTTGTATGTAAACTCTAGGTCTTCATCACGGAGTCTCATAAATAGGTCCATTGTCTTCTTGATGTCATCAGTTGCCGCATCTACTTTAGCTTTCTCTTTGTGAATGGTGGGTTGCCATCCGATCTAAAGATACTCGTCATTACACCGTACAACTTTGTAAGATTTATATTGTTATTCCGAAGGTGCCTGATGATGTCAGTAGTGTACATATCCAAATGTTTGTGTGATGGCCAGTGCCTCTTCTTGCCAAGACTTTCAAATAATTTGTGGTTGTGATCATCTACAAACAGGCGGACGTACCACCCATGATCATCAGTGCGACGAAGCACCATTCTGGACTTGCAGCCACACCGCACAGATTCCTTGGTGGACGCATTAGGATACCCCTGTTAACAGAACAATCCAATTAGGATTTTTGTGATCCCCTTGATGCTAAAAAAACATTGAACTCAAAACAAGACAAATTTATTTTTGCTATCCCACAAACAAGTGATGCTACCAATCTTATTAAAAAAAGACTACCAGGATCTGACCTGACACATGCAAACCAATTCCTTCATGACGACATATTGATTCTTGTTTGTCTCCCTACTGTTGCATCTTATTCCAAAACCTTTCTCCCATGAATAGAGGTTGTAGAAGTTGAAAGCTTCGTCATATGAGTCAAATGACATCCGTTCTTTAGGTACAACCACACATCCATCTGGCTTGCTCTTGAAATCAAGCAGTGCCAGCTCAAGAGCTGATGTTCGCCCGACAAGTTGTTTCCTTTCCGATGGTCTACTCATGCCACCTTGCCTGTATAGATAGAATGTTCACATTCTTGTTTGTTGGCATGTGTGTGTTGCTCTGTGTTGCCAAGGTAAAAAAATGTATTTGCTGTCAAAAAAAGTTTTTATCAACCAACTCAGGAGGTTATACAACTATTGCTAAAATGCTTGAATTGTTACTTTATGCTGCAGTCAAGAAACTAGCATCAACATTTTTTTATCTGCGTAAATAAATTCAGTACTTAGTTTATCAACATCGAATTGCCTACTTGCTGCATTAACTTGGAGTTACAGTCAAAAACAAGAGAAATGTATGGTGTAAAATAGAAATAAAATTTCAAAGGTATGTTCCAAAAAAAATTCAGTATTTGATGCAAAATAAAGTCAATTTTTACTTAAAACTCTTACCTTAGACATTGTGCATCATACCAATATAATTTTCATCCAATACATTTCTACTATTTTACAAGCTTCGTATGCCACATGAATAAAGTTGTATTGAGCTTTTGGAACTAAAACAGAGGCAACACAAGCTTCATTAGTGGAATGCCTCATTCATGGTCTTCCCAACCTAATTGGGACTTATTAACCAAAAAATTCATTGAAAGGCACTAAAAAATACATTGATGTGCATTCGAGAAATCAGGGCCAATGTTTTATTTCTGATAATCAACATAGCTCATCCATATTCTAAATGAATAAATGATCGACCAGTACCCGCACATCTATCCCACTTGCACACATACTATCATCACAACTAAAAGGTTTTCAATACACAAATCAATGATGGTGAAGCACAGAGATACATGTTACTAACACTACAAGTACAGTTTTTTTTTTACAAATGACTGTAAACATGACTGCAATAAAATTTTTTTATGAACAGAATGCAACAGATCTCCTAACCAACAATATCACAATATTGCAAAATCTAATATCTCAGTTCCAAAGGCCTCACCTTCATCGGTCGATTCTCGATGAGAAGCTTTCTACCACACCATTTGTCGGCGGATCCATATGCATTGCTCCACTGACATTCGGCAGATCAGTGCTCCTCTCTCCAGATGGGCATCCCATCATGCACAACGCACACAACCCTAAATCACCTGCATCTGCTATCTTTTCGGCATCGCCATAGTCGACTCCAGGAACTACATCAGACGAGTAGGAAAAAGGGTGGTGAAGAATACGCAAATTGGAAGACCTATGCTTCTACTGTCACCACCGAGAGAATCAGTGAATCTGTACCTCGGATCTGCCGCGTTTGCGACGATGCTGTCACGCCGTCGTCCTCCAACCCGCCAACGAGACCTGAAGCACCGGGGAGGCTGCTGCCTGGTCGTGGTTAGGGGCAAAAGGGGGTAGCAGAGGTGCACCTCGTCGCCATGCCAGGGGGGCGCTGCGGCTATCTCCCTCCATCGCCATAGAATGGGGGTTGAATCTGGATAAGGCAGATTTAATTTTGTCGGTGCCTTTGTGCGAATGAGCATTGCGCCATTGTGGATTCTGTGCTATCAGACACAGTACCCCAAGCTAGACAATGGAACGAATCCTCAAAAAAAAATGAAACAGCATCTACACAGTCCCTTCTCCCATCCCAAGAAAAACCAACAGTGCACGCACCCACCACATATGCGATGACCGTAAAAAAATCTGCTTTGCATGTCAAAGGATATAGAGACGCCATTTCCAGTCTGGCGCTAGTAGTGGGCACGTTCATATCGCTCACTTCGGTCGATTCGTCATCGCTTATCACATAATATTCCGCCGTCTGCGGTGGCCGCGACACCGAAACGGTCAGGCCGCGGGTTCAGCCAAACATAACCGTTCGTTAACAACGTCATCGATCAACGCTACTGCCTCTGTTTCAAAATATAAGCATTTTTAGGTTTGAATAAGGTCAAAATCGTTTTAGCTTCTATCAATAATATCTAAAAAAATCATCTAATTTTTAATATAAAAATATATTTTTTATAAAAATTTATTTAATAATAAATTAAAAAATTAATTTTTATATAATAAAATATTACTAATTATATATTATTAATAAACAAAGTGATAAAAAAATTTAAGTTCGACTAAACTTAAAAATGTTATATTTTGCAAAGGACGGAATAGCTCGCCAGAGCATACCTTGAACTGCTCCGCTGCGACGGATCAACGCGCGGGCTGACACTGACAGCGCCATCCCCAGCGCCAGGGATGAGCTGACGGCACAGCATGAGCAGCCCAGCCAGCATGAAGCGATTGTTTATCAGCCTCGGAACAGCGACGGCGCAACCGACGCAATGGGCCGGTGAGGTGGCGAGAAGAAAATAGCGCGAGCGGGAGCGGGGCAGTGCTGACGGAGGCAGAGACCACGTACCCGCATCGCGATACGCGCCGTGGCGTGATCTCGTCGGCCGCGTGCTCTCGGCGCGGTGTACTCGAACCGGGAGCTTTGTCTGCGCGATAAACCGACGGCGCGGCGGATCCAATCAGGTGGGACAAAATGCCGGACGACGCCACGGACGGCTGGATCCCGAGGGGGAGGTTGACCGGTCAAAGTGATCCAGCTGAGCCCCGATGCACGTGCGCGCAGAGGCCTGTCGCTTACGAAATGTAGCAGCGGCAGCACAGCAACCCAGCTGCTCGTGTTCACGGAGAACTCTCGGAGCAAACCCAACAAGGTATTCCCAGGGCCCCAGCCGCGGATGCAATGTACTTGCAGGACGGTGCAACGAAAAGGTACCCTCTTTCAGGGGAAGCAACCAGCTTGGATGGATTTCTGACAGGGCAGGACAAGCACAGTTAAATGCAAAAGTTTTTTTAGAAGACCACAAACTTTAAAGCCTTCTTTGAATACAAGAATTTTACTGAAAAAATCAGTTTAATTTCATACAAAAAATTCCCGTATTTGAAAAGAGACCTGGGCTTTGGGCCAGGTAGCATTAGGACCGACAAAACCCAACCAGGCTGCTGCGCCGACGATTGAAGCCCCTTTCTGGTCCTGTGAGTGGGCGAATCCGAAGAACAGCAGACAAAATCCGTGCGGCCCATTTCTCGTTTGCGTGGATGGAGCTTAAGAGCAGCCCGATTTTGTAACTAGGCCCGTCATATGGATATGGCCACTAAAAAGATGCAGCTGTCAGATTGTTGACAACCAAATTTTGCAGGTTCAGCAAGTCGCATTTCAAACTGCTTGCAACTTGCAGACTGCAGTATCCAATGCCAGCGTTCGTCTCACAAAGAAGCCGAAAGCCATATCAGGCAGAGTCTTTTGCCTTCAGTGGAAGTCATCTCTGCACGTAACCTGTCCATTTCAAGATGTAGATAAAATGACTGGCGCGCACAAAGACTAGGACGTGATCATCAGCTCATGGCCCTATTGTGAAAGCCAACAAACATCGTAGTATTATAGACATATTATTATGAAATTATTGATGGTCAGTTGGGCCATGTTTCATGGGCCGGTTCGAAGCATGGAAATTTTGACTCGACCCAAACACGACATAAACAGAAATAATTTCATACTCAGACCGGGCCGTCCTTAGGCCGAGAGAGCAGCCCGACGGATAGCAAACACAAACTCACACCACCGCACACGCTACCAAACCTTGGTGTGCGACGCTCCACGCGATTAAAAGTGCACCTGAAATAAAGCGGAGACAAAACCCTGGTAAGAGCACCGGCGTCGATCCCAGGGATCGAACACCGGTGGGCTGCCTGCCAACCGCAGGACAAACCGCACGAGCTGAAGCTCGTTTTAGCGGCCTCGAGGCCCTTGACATAATAACATCATCTATCCAACCGTTTCAAAGCTTAGCGCTAAACCTGAGGCCCTTTCAATTTCTAATCACGCCGGTCGGCCGCAAGTCGCCAGTCGCCGGGTGGAAGACCACGACCACACCACCACGCCACGCCCGCGGTGCGGTTGATCCGCCAACTGCGGGCGCCTGCCGCGCCTCCGCCCTACGGTTGCCGGATCCCCACTCCTCTTCCCTCCCTCCCGCTGCGCGCTCCGCTCCGCTCCTCCATTCCCCTCCCGTCCACGCCTCTCTCCCCCCCCTTCCCACCGGCGCATTCGCATCCCTGCCGGGCATATACCTTTCGTAGCGTACCGGTGTCCGTTGCTTCACGCCCCTTAACTTGCCACTCCCTCTTCATTCTTCGGCTGTGCATTTGGATCTTGATCGGCCCTGCGGGTTCTCAGGTTCGTGCTTTCAGCTTTGTCGTCCTCCATTGGCTCGTTTTTTGGTTGTTTCTTGGTAAGGCATTTCGCCGAGCACCTGTGTTGCGTTGCTCGGACTGCTGCTGTACTTTCCTGTAGCCTTATTTTTAGCATAAAACTGAGTTGCCTTAGTGGTGTATCCATCCACCGCGAGCATTTACGTAGTGTTTAGGAATTGAGTGGATGAGTGAACCCACATGGATTACTGTTTCTGCCGCCTCGTTCTTGCGGGCCTTATTTTTTGGTATATTGGTGTTTTGATCTTGAATTGTCTCGCGTAACTTATGTACTGAAGCATGATAGTGTGCTATACGTAAATGGTATCATAGTGAACATTCTTCATGAGATTTATCAGCACAAATATGCATAATTAGTGATTGTATGGAAAGTTAAGAAGAATAAAGTCTTGATCTGGGTTGAATTAGGGGTAATCAACGACTGCAACAAAGCCTTTTAGGGGCTGTTTGGTTTGTATCACAGATTAACCTTTCCAAAGTTTGGTGTTACCAACATGAAGGCAACTCCAAATCGTTGGTAAGAAAAAAATGTTTGGATTATTACCTTACCAAATCGATGGTAACGAGTAAGAAACTAGTATTTGGATGGTAGCCATACCAATATTTGGTAAAGGTATTAGTATGACATGTGGGGTCTAAAAATTACAATATTTTTTTAATATTAAAATATAGTTAAGTGAGATCTCGTATTGTAGATTGAATTACAAGGAACACAATGGTGCACTCTAAATTTGATTTTGATCTATTATTTACGAGTAATTGCCATTTAACTGAGGCTAACCAAATAATATAGGAATACGTGCAGCTAGTCACCTGCTACCACGTAGCATGGCCAACGTTGGCCAGCACTTCCAAACCGATTTGCTCGCCCTACTTCTCGCTGGCGTTGGCTGCAGAAAACGGTGGCAATGCCAAATTTTTTGTTGGTAAACCAAACTTTGGAAGAGAACCAAATGATACCCAAATTTTATTGGTGCACCAAAGTTTGGTAGGGTAAGTGAAGGTAGTAAACCAAACGCACCCTTAGTCCCAAGCAAGTTGGGGTAGGCTAGAGATGAATCACTCATGAATTCGCGATCATTCTCACCCTGATACAGAAGATATATACCATTTGCTGCAAGGTTTGTCTAAAAGAGCCAAGGCTGAAGGCTACGCACCATTGACAGATATAGTGACAAAAGATGTCTCAGAGGAGGAAGAGAAGAATCTCACCTTCCACAGGAGAAGATAGCAGTAGGATATAGTGTCCTTAAGACTAGCCCAGAGACAGAAATAGTGTTATCAAAGAGTCTGCAGGTTTGCGGTGACTGTCATGAATGGATGAAAATAATCTCGAAGGTACTTTGTAGTGTTATAGTAATGAGGGATAGATCTGATTTCATCGGTTTGAAGGTGGATTCTGCTCCTGCAATGACTATTGGTACTGAAAAATCATCTGCTCCTATGGGGCATTCTGATGCAGTCATTACAGAGCCTTGGATGGTGCAGCTGTACACAATGACAAGATATGCCCTATGAAACATTTGGTTGACACATCACATGGAATGACAAAGATAAGGGTAGGATAATAGAGACCCACGCACAGTTTGTTGTACACTCCCAACACTAATGTGATACAAGCTATTTGAGATCAAGAGTAAAATAGCTTTCCTGAATTTATGTTTTCTGTTCATTTATTGCCCTCGTGATTTCCAATGAATGAAATTTACTTAGTGTTGTTTTGGATACTTACCAATGTTGACATGACATGTTGCGTGATATATTTGATAGCTACATACTCTAGTTTGTATTTTTCTTTTTGCATAGTGCTGCCCAAATTATGTTTTTAACTAAATATTTGTTTGCTTTCTGTTTCAGGATTAACACTAAAGAAGCATTCAGTTTTGAGTCAACTAAGCTGTACCAGTAACGATACATTTGATGCCCCAGTTCACTCCATTTCTGCAATGTCCTTATATTCTATTTGCTGTGGAAACTTCCAGCTACTAAGGGGCTCAATAGGAAATACTTGTAATTTTAGACTGCTAAAGCACCACAGCAAATTAATATATGGAAGTTTACTTCCAAGCCGAAGACATGAAACCAGACCCATTAGTACAATAGTATTAGCAGGAAGGTCAAGGAGTGGAAGCAAGCAAAGATTTAGCAATAGCCGCCATTTACATGGTGGATCAGTTGAATCATCGATTGAAATGTTCAAGCAGTCAGAGCTTGAGCATATTAAATCACTTCAGTGCTATGATGTTGAGGAAAACCTTTCTGGAGCCAAGACTGAATGGCCTGCAACTATTCTTGTTTTCGACATTGAAACTTCTGGCTTCTCACGGCGTAACGAAAGAATTATTGAGTTTGCTGTTCGAGATCTCATGGGGGGAAAGAATAGCACTTTCCAGACCCTCATAAACCCTGAGAAAGACATAACAAATACACATGTTCATCGTATTAGCAACCGCATGCTCAGCAGGCCTGAGGTTCCAAGGTACATCCATACCTTGTTACTCCATATATTCTCTATTATTTTTGTGTTTCTCACTTTAGCAGTAGTCCCTGATGAGAGAATATATCACTCATAAGTCTACTGTTTGACATAAAATGGAGATTGCTTCCTATAGTGAAACAAGGGAGCACTTTCTCTTGATACCATATTCTTTCTTTCTGTTTATATTTGCTTGCAACCATGTTCAACTGCCATTTCTTAACCTAAATTGTGTTATGTTTAATTCTTGGATATATTTCATTTGAACAATACTACTGCATGAGGATACGAACTGCTGCACTATATTCTGAAAAATACTAACTGAGTTCAAATTTCTAGTTGTTGCTCCTGGAGGCAATCTGTTCGCTACTTTATTTTTAAATTATGATGGCTTTGTATTTTGATTGCACTTGTTTGTTTATGAAGTCTTATGTAAGCTTCTCCTTTTTGTAACCACTGAGCTCACTTGTATGGTTATACAGGTTTGGTGAGTTTATCCCCATTCTACTACAGTATGTTTGGAGTCGTCAAATGGACGGTAAACCAGTTCTGTGGGTAGCTCATAATGGACGTAGCTTTGATGTACCCTTTCTTATCTTTGAGTTTCGACGTTGTAAAATGGAGATGCCAGGTGACTGGCTTTTTGTAGATACACTCCCTATTGCAAGGCAATTAGTTGATTCTAAAGGTACATCATCTTCTTAAGCGTTCCATTTGCTTGCATAGATTTAATGTTGTGTTCTGGGTAGCTTTCACTTCAGTCCTAGATTTATGAAAGATGAACACAATTCTTTGGCCTTGCTGAAGAACTAGCAAACTAAACCGAGATTTTTTATTATAACTCTATGAATTATGTGTAATCTATTACTGATCTCATGGAGAAGTGTAGTGTGATGAAATAAGCTGTAGTCATCTCTGAAGTAGTATTTGAGTTCTTACCACTGGCGTAACTTGTTTCTCTATCAAAAAGACATATTACAACAGAGCAGTCAACTAAAAGTTAAAACTCCCTTTCATATTTGGTTGCAGGATCAAAGCTCAGTTCTGTGTCATTGGAAAAACTGAGAGAGCATTACAACATTCCCATGACAGGGAGTGCTCACCGCGCCATGCAGGATGTTACCACCCTCTGTTATGTGCTGCAGAAGTTGACATTTGAACTGAAACTAACTGTTCCCCAGCTCCTTGAGAAGTCATTTCGGGTATCCGATCTTGCAGCAAGTCGTCCTGAAAAATAACTCAATTTACTTGGTGAGGAAGATCACTGCAGCCCTAGATTATTCCATTGTTATATTATTACAGAGCTGTTATTTGGAGACCCAGCTCTTATTTTTATGATGTTCTAACAGCTGAATAAAACCAACCTGATTGTAACTGACACAATAGTCAGTAGTACAGTAGTCAGTATTACTGATGCTTCCAGCCCTGTAAGCTTGTACTCCTATACAGTACTGAATCATTAATTGTTCATACATTTCCTAAATTGTGAGATTACATATCTATGCTGTCCAACGAAGAAGAAATGTAATGATCTTCGGAGTTTAAAACTCCCTTGTCTCGAAGGAGCGCGAGCGCGATGTGTACGGAAGGCGGAGCGGTTCCTGTGCGTGATCACCGAGCGCTATAACTGCTGCTTCCTCACTATTTTTAATTTATGTTTTCGACCCATTTTCTCCCTCCTTCATATGGACGGAAAATGCTAGACTTACGAACGTATGTTACGAAACTCCTACGAACTAAACGTTTCCCTCCTGTGGTCCCCACCTTCTCTCTCCTTGCTGTCAACCTTTTCCACTCACAGTACGTAAGAAGTCTGTACGTAGATGTAGCCCTTCTCCATATGGACACTGAACTCAGTTCTGCATGGTCTGTGCCAAAGCTTGAATAATAAATTCTTCATATTACGTTTGCCGTGGTGGTGGTTTAAACCACTAAAATCAGTTAATTTACCATTCAAAAATTAAATTTTAAATGAATTCGAGTAAAATGCTAATATACCTATATGGTTTTTCTGGGCCACCGACTCATTTTTTAATTATTTCCAAATTTTTCAAATGTTTTCAAGTTTCTTAGTTTTTTAAAAACCTATTGAAACGAAGAAACCGAGTCTGACCGGTTTGATCAACAACCATAAAACCTGTTTGTAAACCATGGTGGTGGTCTTCTGTTTCAGTGGGTGAGTGAATAGGCAGTGTGCGTCCATTTTGATGGTTTACAAAGCATTCCTTTTGAGCACAATTCGGCACAAAGCTTGGTGCTGCAGGTTTACTTAAAAATTCGTGAGGTAGCCGCCGGGGCGCATGGCCTTTCTGGTTGCTATCGCACGCAGTATGTGACAGAGGCGCCATGCGAGATTTCATTTCAAAAGAAGTGCCACGCAGCGAGGAGCTTTGACTCAAAAAGGCAAATCCGATACGGCGTTGCAAGCGCTCGCTCAGTGCTCGCAGGCGACCTTATTCAATTAAATACTCATCCTCAGAGTCAATCGAGCACGAATAAAGTGCATAAAAACAATTTTGAAGTCAGTAGACACGAATAACCAGCGATGCCAATCCTGGGAGATACCCCAGGAAAAATCCCCACATTTCCTGGACTCCATCCCGGTTACACGGAGCACCAACTCGGCATCTCGCGCGCCCGTGTCCGTCCCATTTCCTCTCCTCTACCGCCGACGAGGCCGGTCCTCGGATACCATCCGCGAGCTAGAGCTAGAGGGACAGGGCGCACGCAGCACCGACTGACGCACACACACGCCCAAAGCTGGAGCAGAGCATCAGCATCGTGGGCTAAAGACGTCGCCTCCTTTCGCGCTCACATGGACGGGGAGCGCTAGCTTTTCCCGAGGGAGATTTGGAGGTAGAGCACGACGGCAAAAGGGCCGGGAGGCCCGACCCGAGCATGATGTCGTGGCGAGCCGCTTTCAGGCTTTCTATTCTACCAGTCTAGGAGGAGGAGGAGGTCCAGCAAAGGCGATTGAAGAACGAAGAGCAGGTGCAGACTGCAGAGCTGGCGGCTGCTGCTGCTAGGGTTATCTGCTGGCGCTGGACATCAGTCGGCGGATGCCCTGGTCTCGCGCTTTCTAGGATTCCTTTTTGGGGCATTAGCGGGGAATGGAAACCGAGCCATCTGTCCCATTCGCATGCTTGTCCGCATGCATGAACATGTTTGAATTACTATATAAGTTCAGTGCTGCTCCGTTCCACGGCAAATGATCATCTCGATCGACTGTTGCCTGAACGTTGGCCTTCCGTTCAAATGATGATTTACTGGACCTTGGTTGATGTTCATGAGTTATTCGTTTTCATCCAGAGTTGAAATGCAGGAGCAATCCTCAGAAAAAGATGATGAACAAAAGTGGATGAAAAAACAGCAAAGCAATATCATCATTTCAACATTCGTGCGTCTCTCCGGCGCACGAACGCGACGCGATGGCGTGGTGCGAGGGATAGGATAGGAGCTGATGAGCGGGAATCCCTTCGCTTTGTTCTCGCTTTCTTCCCTCTCCGCCTCCGAGCGCGCCTCCGCCCGGCGAAAAGCTCGCCTTTGTACCCGTCTTTCAGCGCCCAACGTAAAGCCTACGTGCCCCGGCCATCATCAGGGGCATCCATCCAGAGCCACGGCGCGCCATGGCCACCACGATCGCCCCCGGCCGCCTGCCTGCTTCCTCGAAGCTTCTTCCGATCCAGCCACGCACCACGGCGGCACGCCTCCCCATGCATACATGCGCCCCGGCGCTTCCCATTCCATCTCCATCCCCAGCCATGCGCGCACAGCTCGGTGCTACAGTACCCGATGGCTGGCTCGCGCTTTAGTTTGCCGCTTTCGGGCCTGACAAAATCCCGCGGCCTTTCTGCTGGCGGCGAAACGGCACTGAAAGAGAGGAGGAGGAGGAGGAGCAGCTGAAGGGAGGGAGCCGAGGAAGAGGAGGAGAGTGCAAAAGCCGAAAGCGCCACCCGAATCTTGGCATTTCTAGGGATTCTGTTATCCTGGTGGCGAGGCGCGCGGGGGCTTTTGCCGGCCGGGAGCGTATCCGTGACGAGACCGGACCCCCGTGGGAGAAGCTTCCACGCTGCTTCCTCTGCTTTGCTGCCTGTTCCGCCCGGCTATTTAAGCTCGCCGCGGTCACTGCCAGGGGTTTAAGCGAACGTTGGTGATCCTTCGACCAGGTGAAGCTAGAGAGCTAGCTAGACGAAGTGGCTGGCGGCCGTGATGGACCTGAAGAGGGTGCTGGACGTGGTGGAGGAGGAGGTGGTCGACGGCGACGAGGAGGAGCTCGCCTCCTGCCCCGACGCCAAGCGCCGCCGGACGTTCCTCAAGTGAGTGTGCATTGTATTATTCCGCGTGCTGCGCTTGATTCGTGCCTCAGGTTTCGGGGGTTCTGAACAATTTTTATTTTGTGCCTTCACCTCTGCCCGTTTGCAGTAGCTCGGTCCAGGAGGCCATTGGCGCGCAGTACATGCAGAGGCATTTGCCCAAGCTGGAGCCGTTCCTGCGCAGAGTGGTGAGCACTTCACTGTTTCTCCTGGTAGCGTGGCCGTTCTTCACCGGCAGTGAGTTTCTGATGGCGTTCTTCCTATGCTGTTTCTGTTTGTGAATTCAGGTGCAGGAGGAGGTGCACAATGTTCTTATCCGCCACATTGATTCAGCCAACAGGTTAACTTCCGAACACTGACGCATTACTATTCCCCAAAATTACAAATTTTATGTTGTGGACCAGAGTTATCTACTCATGATGCAGTTCCTTTGAATGGTTCCCTTTTCAGAAATTACCCTGTCAATGCAGTTTTATGCTTTACCTTTTTCTTTCTTTTAACTGCTAAATCTAATGTACTACCACAAGTGCCACCGCACGACTTTTTGTTTCAGCTTTATTACACGTGTCATGACTGAACTTCTGTTTCTGCAATGTTCAGGCTCCCGCTCCAACTAAAGACAAGCAGTAAACGGTACAAGCTGCAGTTCCAGGGGAACCTGCCTCAGACCCTTTTCACCGGCAACAGGGTGGAAGCCGAGAACAAGCAGCCGCTCCGCGTCGTGCTGACCGACGCCGCCACCAACCAGACGGTCACGTCCGGCCCCTTGTCCTCCATGAAGCTCGAGCTGCTCGTCCTCGACGGCGACTTCAACGCCGACGAGCGGCGGGAGCACAGCGAGAAGGAGTTCAGCGAGAGCGTCGTGTTCGAGAGGGAAGGCAAGAGGCCTCTGCTGTCGGGCGAGGTGATCGTCGTGCTTGAGAAGGGTGTCGCCTCCGTCCGGGACATCTCGTTCACGGATAACTCCAGCTGGATAAGGAGCCGGAAGTTCAGGCTGGGCGCGAGGATGTCTCGGGCCAGTTCCATCGAAGAAAGGGTGCAGGAAGCCGTGAGCAATCCTTTCCTGGTCAAGGATCACCGTGGAGAAGGTAATAAGTTTGNNCTAGTGTATATATCTGCCGCTAATTTGAGTTCACTAAGCATTCGTACTTGTAGAATTTCACATTCAAATTTTGTTTAGTACTGATCAAACTTTCCGTCCTGTATTCAGTGTACAAGAAGCACCATCCTCCTGCATTGGCTGATGACGTATGGCGCTTGGAAAAGATTGGGAAAGATGGCGTTTTCCACAAGAAGCTCGCTGACTTCGGGATCCACACTGTTCAGGACTTCCTCAGGAACTTGGTGATGGACCAGTACGGCCTGCGCAGTGTAAGAAACAGACCCTACCGCCTACAGTTTTTACTGAAGGATCTTTTCTGATCATGTGTTATGTTCCTTGTTTTTCAGTTACTTGGCAGTGGAATGTCGAACAAGATGTGGGAGTCGACCGTTGAGCACGCCCGTGAGTGCGTTCTCGACGACAAGCTCTACTCCTACTGCAGCGGGCACGGGATCGTCCTCCTTTTCAATTGCATCTACGAAGTTATCGGCGTGATCGTCGGCAGCAACTGCTTCACCTTGAACGCTCTCACTCCGACGCAGAAGGTAAACAGCAGGCCATCATCCTTGGATGGATCAATCCAGATGAAAGGTGAAGAGAAGAACGGCACCTGAACCCGTCACGTTGGTTTGCACCTGCAGGCGCTGGTGGTGAAGCTGCAGCAGGACGCGTACAAGTTTCCCAACCGCATCGCCGAGTTCAAGGTGCAGTCGCAGGGCGCCGACCAGTCATCGTCGTCGCACACGGTAGTCCAGGCCCCGGTCGTGCCCGTGGCGGGCGCGGAGGCGAGCGCGCAGACGCACGGCCTTCCTCACGGTGTCGACGACGGCCTGCTGAACCCGCTCCACCACCAACCACCGCTCAGCGACGCCCTGGAGGACGTGCTGCAGTCGGCCGGCAGCGGGCACCAGCCCAGCGAGCCGTGGCTGTTCCCGTCGTTCGGAGCCGGCGTTGGCTTCGACGCGGCGAGGGACCCGTTCGACGTGCAGTTCAGCGGCTCGCAGCCGTGCGGGCTGCTGCTCTCGAGCACCGGCGCCAGGTTGTGACTCGTGGAAGCACCCTGTGTTCAGGTTTTGCCGGGCACCGCCGCACTTTGCGTAGCAGCGGTTGACGAGCCGTAGCTCAGTGAGGGGCGTGCGTGGCGCGGTCCATGCGATCTAACTGTCTGCTACTAACATGCAAGTTCTTCTAGCTAGCTAGTCTTGGTGTTGTTTCATGTGTTGGGACAGAGGCAAAGCTGATATGTCGATGTCGCATATAGGATAATAACTGCCGTTCAGGCAGTGCAATTTGTAGGGATGTGTGATTTTTTGCCATTTTGGGATGTAACATGAAAAAGCCTAGCACTCTTTATAAAAAAAACTTGGCACTGCTCTGTGACTGTAGACCTTGACTGTGCACTGGAAGCAGCATAACATGTTGTCGTTGGGCTACAAGAATAGTGAGATGCACTGTAGATCATACACATGGATATGGGCGTCTCTGTTATTGTTAGGTACTTATTCAGCAAACAGAGATTTGGAAATTCAGTTTCCTCAGACCAAGGTTGCCGGCACCATTGATGACATATATACTGTTTTCTTCAAAAGAGTGCACAGGTAATCAACTTAAACGGCACCCAATTTCAGGAAATAAGTGTTTTTCTAACTGCCAGAGTAACCATATACTCCCTCTAGTTCCATAATTCTTATAGTTTTGAGTAATAACCCGATATCCAAAATGCAACTTTGACTTCTGTTGTTTTTATAATTTTTATTTATATGTGATATGTATATTTTAATAAAAATATTTTAAAAGTAAATCTAATCATATAATTTTCACATCTACAAACTTAACAATTTTGAAGTTCAAGTCTTGTCCAAAACACCAAAAATCATGAAACTCAACGGAGTAAGGTGCAACGTTATGGGCGCATTCGGCTGCCACTTTTATGGCGGCAGCTGTGGCTGTTCCCTGTACTCGCTACAGCAAAAAACAACTGGCTTGCTGTGCAGCAATAGCAGTTCGCACGGCATCCGAACACGCCCTATATACCCACAGATCAGTAAAAAGAGAAATGGAGTCCAGTCAAAAACAGTTGCTAGAGTTGATCAAGGTGGAATACTACATTAGCATGTTCAGCTCTACACAAATATTTCAACGACCAATTAAGGACCCTCCAAGCATCAACATTACTTTCTAAAACATTGTTAAGCTAGTCGTTTCTCTTTACAACTTAATCACAAGAATACAGGCTTGACTTCTGTCATCTAACTTCCCAGAGCAGTGGAAATATTTGCTGTTGCTGTTCAAATACAAGACTTATTAGTATCTGAATCTGTTCAGTCAAGGCTAGACTGAAGTTAATTTCACCAAATCACACTTGGATCTAACAACCAATAGATTTTTCACCTCTTTTTACATGGAGCGCAAACTGAATCTGAAGACCAGCTTGCATGTTGCATGGACAGGGACCTGAGATGCCTATTACTAGCAATTTCATCTGCATGTTGTTGCATGGCTAGACATTTTACACTCCATTGCATCCTTCTTTTTCATACAGCCTGAACATAGGTAAGGACCACTCCATGGTGTTCATGGGGCAGGGCAGCAGTCACCTATATTATCCGTCCTTAAATCTTTGAGCAGCCCTTGGACCACTTGGCAGATAGCCCAACGAAATGGTTGAAGATTTGCATTAGCCTGAAGATTTCGACCCAGCCTGCAAAAAGGTTTAGATGTCAAGTTGGAGCGCAGTCGTCAAATATCCAGGGGTTTCATCAGCAAACACTACTAGTCTACCGTTACAGTTATAAGGGGGAATATTCAGTTGAAAGTGAACCTGGAGGTTTCACTGAAATACAACAATAACAGTACACTGAAACACAAAAAAACACAGTTCGAACGTTAAATGGAGTATGTAATAAAAGCCTCTAGTGCGGTTCAGACAAAACGGAATCATAGAGGACACAACCAAAAGTGGCCTTAAATTTACAGAATAATAATATTCTTTTCATATTGCAAAACATTCTGGCACTGCAATGCGGAAGAAATACGGCCAACAGAAGTTTATCTCTGAACAAAATCATCAATTTTTATTATTAAAATATTACTTAGCTAGAAAGGACTACGCATCTCCTGATCCAACATGCCATTATTTTATTTCCAATAAACTGATCCCAAATGTGAGACAACATCAGAAGTCTATGCTGCACAAATGGAAAATGCAATCACAAACGAAGGGATGGATGAGAATGTTATTCAGCTGTAAATAAGGGACACTGAAAAACATGAAATGGATGAGAAAGAACATACCTTTTTTCCAAAATTGCAGAGCCCTCCTCAAACAATTCTTCCATGGAGCCATATAAAGCAGATTTGCCTCCAAGCTTTCCGACAGAACTATGTGACCTCCTACCAAAAAGAAGAGACCTCAACTTGTTCTGATTTTTCTTTGGGAACAACAGTGGTGGTGCTGAACAATGATCAGATGGGATGATGTCAACAACCGCAAATGTAGTGTCATCTTTCAATCCACTTGTTTTCAGAGCTTGCTGTATAAGCAAGATGCATCCTGATTAGTAATCAATTACAACTAAGCATATCATAGAAAGTAGTATGAATAACTTAATAACTCAGATGAAGGCATAATCACTGTAACAAGTTTTGCAGCCGGTTCAGCTGGTAGTCACCGACACACCTGTGTTGCAGTCTCTGAAGATACAGTGTCCCATATTCCATCTGATTACCAAAAGTAAATCACATGGCCACATATAATTTGGGATAAGCTAAACTCCTCCATTTTGGCCAGACTCCTGATCTCACCTTCACTTGTTTAACTCATAGATACTTGAGATAAACATTGTTTATACTACATTCAACTATTTAGTTCATAGACGCTCGAGAT
>BCLF01000003.1:1550353-1573390 GCA_001602275.1 Zoysia japonica | reverse complement strand
CCCCCCCCCCCCCCCCCCACCTTCATCACAATCTCTAAGTAGAGCATTACCTTGTGTCCCCCACATAGGTTAAACAGGCTGACCTCCCCTACGCAAACTGTTACACGCTCGTGCTCCTCTGCAATCTCCTCACCCCCATTTGTGTCAACAATGCACCTGAAGTCTCACACCGATGCCACCATGACACTGTGACAGTGATTTCAGAATAACGTTTTGGTTTCTGTCTTCAGGAAAACATCATCATCACTTTAAAATGTTATATTCTTAATATTTCAGGCTTGTAAGTGTTTTTTTTTCATTGTACTCGTTCAGTATTTACATTTTGTTATGACACTGCAATTTTGCTATCCTAGAAACCAAACAAAAATGGAAAGCAAAGATGAAGTTTCCATTTACGTATTCATCATCATCATCATTCATACAAAAATGTTGCATGTGCAATCCATCTGCTCACTGAGCAGCCACGGCCGCTTAATCTACAGCAAATCCATATTTCACTCATTAACCTAAAATTTGACATAACGGTATTGGCCCTGTGTCACATTCGCAGAAATAAACCTATGTCACTTCATGGAGAGTGACCCATGCAAACCACATGTTGTTTGGAAAGAATTAAAAAAAAAACTCGACCGGCGGGGGTAAGACCATCTCATGGCTTTTTCATTAAGAAGAAGCTCAACCGGAACTAGTCGAGAAAACCCACGAACCCCAGTCCCACCCTTAGGGAGCCGCCCCCTGTGGTTCGGGCTTTAACTTATGCTTTGGGCATACCTTGGGCATACCCCATATATCAGAGCTCGCCCACCACAGATCAGGTCTACCGAGTAAATAGAACACAACGAGTGGGTTTTTTTATTTCATAAATTGTGGACACCAGGATTTGAACCTTGATGGGTAGCCTCACAACTAGAGGTCCTAACCAACTGAGCTGCTGTCAGTTTGCTGTTTGGAAAGAATTGCAACCAAAGCAAAAGTGACACTCCTTAGGATACTCAGCAAAAATTGAAGTGCGTAACAAAGAGCCTTTATCAAAAGATAAAAGCACTTGGGTGATGGAATCAGGCACCAGCTTTTGATCAATCAATTTCTTTTCTATTCATTATATATTATGAACAAAGTACAAAGAATTACAAAGAACTCAACATAGCCTGATAAGCCAATGGAAAAAAAAAAGGTTAATGGCCTCACCCACCGATTGTTGAGATCACAACTCACACCACACTGACAATCAATTGTGTTTATTGTCACTCATTACTGTACTCGAGAACAATCTCCAACAAGAAATCAAAAAAGAAGAAGAAGCAATCACTGTAAGAATCCTATTTTGTACCAACTTGTCTTCCATTTGATGAAAGTCGCCTGCTATCACTTCTGCTTAAAGGCTGCCTAGCAGATCTGTTTGAACCGTTTGAGGCTTTTTTGGACGCTGATGGTATTTGAGAATGGCTTGGTGTCCTAATGTTACCAGGTGCACCAGAATTAGTCTTTCAAGAAAAGGAAGTGCTAAACGTTATGCATATGAATTCAAAGTACGACATAAGCAGATGTTTTGACAAAAAAGGTACCCCCTCTTATTCTCCATACTGACTAAATTTCATACCTACGTCCAATGAGCCTATGACTAACCATAGTAAACAATAGCCTTGAAATTTATTGTAATCCAACTCCATGAACGAAGTGCTTCACATCTAGAATTCAAAATTAAAGATGACCCAATCATACCTCCAAATAACTAAAATAAAGACGTCACATGTGCTTTTCATGCAGAATATTGAAGTCGTTATTAACAAACATGGTAAACTTCCAGATTTGCTGCAACTAGATGTTTTTATTTTCAATGATGCCAACTAATATACTCCTTCATTTAATTGTTATTGTTAGGACAGGAATTTTAATTCATAAATTAACTAGATTAGTTGTCATAGCAACAAAATTTAAGAAACAGAGGAAGTAATGCACAAATTTATTAGATGCAATCTAGTGAGGTTAAGGTCAAACATTGTTACCTGGAATCTGCACTCTCCCTTATCTTCGTTTGTGGTCTTTTTATCTTTGATCCACTATCACTAATTGAGTTACTACTGCTTTGGACATTGAGCTGCCATAGTGCATCTGATTCTGAGGAATCACTTGTTGCCATGTCAATGTCATCAGAATCGTCAGTATTTACAGTGTAGAATCGAGGCCTTTGCTGTTCAAACTCATGATCATCCTTTTGCCTTGTGTTACTTCTCTTGTACTGGTTATCTCTCAACCCTGAATGATATCTCTGGTAAAAGAAGTCAGGTAAAGCTGCATTGTCCCCCTCCCAATCATCGACTGAGGTGTTGTTCACTACAACCTTATCTATCCAATTGCTGCCGTTGGTTTCTTTTTCATCTCCCATTTGAAAATTTACCCTCAAATTGCTATCCGGCCATGAAGAAGAATCATTTGATGCTAATAAATCCTGGAGATCAAAGCTTGGTTTCTTTTGCCTCAATGCAGTATTGACTCTAGTCTGTACAAAAATCAAATCGCACATGATTCATGATTGCATACAAACATTGAAGAATCAGCTGACTGCTGAAATGTCAGATTCCCTGATCATAATCTACCATATCATGCACCTTTAGTTAGCAAACAATTCGGATTGCATTTGCACATGTAAGAAATACCGAAGAAGCTCTGAATATTGTTACCTCTATGTTTCCAACATCCTCCATTGGCTGTCTGAAGTTAGTTTGGCTAGACAGTAAGTCACAACTACCCTGCCGCCGATTTGAAAAACCTGGTGAAGGCGTCTTCACGTTAAAAGCCTCAAAGTCACGACTCATGTTTAGCTCTGATCCTGAATCTTTTGCCGCTAGTGCTGATTTAAGTCGAGCAATCTGAGCATGAATAGAGGAGGGAAATATATTGAATCAAGGCAGGAAGAAAAACTGTTAGATAACATAATAGCAGAAATAAACCTGATCTTTGAGCTCTCTAACTTCTCCTGGTTCTTTGTTTAGCCGAGCAGCACCAAGTTCAACAGTTGAGACACGTTCCGCGAACTTCAGGGTGCTGATGGTTTCCCCTACAGCATCATTCTCTGGGCTTATATGAACAAACATCAAGGTTTTGGCCTGACCTCCTGTTGGTGTATCAATAGAGTATAATTAGAAAGAAACATTAAATATACTCAGAAGCCAGTAACACTGCACAATGAAATTGTAAGAAAGTAGGAGTACTTACCAAGTGAATCTTGGAGGAGTTGTGTTAATTTACTATTTCTGTAAGGTACATGTGCATTCTTTTGGGCAAGCGAAGCAATTACATCCCCTAAGGCTGACAAAGATTTATTTATATGCTGTGCTTCTTTTAACCTGTCACCAGTAACCTCTGACTTATCAACCCGTTCACTTCCTGCAAGATCAACTAAATGCATGCAACCACGAAGAATGGTCCCTGATGTGAGATCTCTTCCCTTAACATGAACAGTTAAACAACTGCAAGATTACAATAATATTGCATTAATTTTCATTGCTATGCCAAAATACCTGAAGTCACTTGATAATACATAAAACATTACAAATTTACCTGTGGGAACGACTACTTCTGTCATTTAGTGCAGTGGCACCGACAGCACGATTCTTCTGCCCAATGTCCATCAGTTCCATTACATCCATTGTTGATGCCACACGGACAAGGCTTGCATCAGGTACATTCAATCCATTCTGAGAGTTATTCCGAATTTCTAATGTAAGAATCTGTTAAGGAAATAAAATTCCCACAGCCACATAATATCCAATTAAACACAATTATGAACAGAAGAAGCTAACAAAATTTTGTAAAAAATGCACTGAGGATATCTTTTGTTCAGGCCATCACTGACAAGGAGATCCCTCACTTGTTCATTGTAAATCTCGATCATTTGCACAGCAATATCATAAATAAAATTTCCTTTCCTTTGTTCGGCAAGCTTAAATAGATCGCTAAGTGCCCGATAGTTGACACCTTGGGTTTGCTCAGTCATGTTCTTGGGTCCACTCTGCATAAAACCATCAGAAAGGTGTAAGACAGGGAAAGGATCTTGTTAATGAATTGCATAGGAGCTCTATTAATTGATTTTTTTTACACAAGTTAGAGCAAAATATTAATGTGCTTTACAAACCATTGTGTATGTCTTCCCTGATCCAGTTTGGCCATATGCAAAGATACAAACATTGTAGCCATCAAGAACAGAGCGGATAAGGGGTTGGGTATCTAAAAACACATCATCTGTACAACAGAAAACAATGTGAATATTTTCCCATTTCAAATAAACAATAAGACAGAAATGAGTACAATGTTGAAAACCTTGAGTTGCCGAAGGGCCAAAAACCTTATTGAAGCTAAAGGTTTTCCGGCCTTCCTTCCCAGATTTTGAAGGAGTGGCAATGGTTATGTTACCCTCATCGATGGAAACCACAGTGGATGGACTTAATTGTCCAGGTAAAAAGGGTCGTACTCGACAGTACACTCTGATACTGCCTATAGACAAGAGAAAATAAAATTAAGATTGCATATGGCTTATTTTTTGTGTATTTGACAAAGAATCAGATACTTGTGTATTTCAGTTAGGAATTCCATTTTTAAATACTCTATATAGCAGCTCACCTTTAAGGTCCTGCACTTGATTATAGAGCTTTCTATTTTCTTCAAGAACTTTGTGATAGCCTGAAGCAGCATTAGCGAGGCTAAAAAGATGCCTACCTGAAAAAAATGGAAACATGAATTTTCTTTAGTTATTTTTATCGAAGTAGTTAAATATTAAAAAACTACTAGAATTCAGGAATTCATATTACCTAGAATGTTGAGGTCCTCAGAGTACTTCATTTGGAGAAACTCCATGCCAGCTTTTGTAGTTATCAGATCAGCCTTAAGTTCCTAGACAAGAACCATGGAAGGTTATCTAACCACTACAACAATATTAAATAAGAATTCTAAAAAAACAATATTAAAGAAGAAAATGAACACTGAAAAGTTACCTCAACATTCTTCGATTGTTGTTGCAGAATTGAATGTTGCTTCAACGCCGCTTCTCTAGGTGCTTCTTTTTTTGTATGTTTATGTTTATAATAAATCTCTGTTGTATCCATCTGTAGAAGAGAATAAATAACAATTTTTTTGGATGTACTAAAAGTAGTAACATACTTGTTCTAACTATATTTGTGACAGTAGCAGGAGTTGTTTGATGATTAAAAGAATAAATGAAGCTCAAACATCATAAATAACAATAATTTACCACTTGCCTTTCTCTCATTAGGACTAAGAGTGGTCTCAGCAAGCACCTTTGATTTCGAGAAGGATTTAGTGTTGTCAGTACCATTTTTCAGAGCTGCTTTGACCTGTCGAAATGTATTGAAACTTTTATTATTGTGTATCTGTGTTATCGATTGGATGCTCCAAGTGTTTGCCATATGGCAGTAGTTAGAACTCAGAAGGATGTCATAAAAACAACATTTAGAAATGGGCAGATGAAAACAAACATACCAATTCGTTTTGGCTGTTCAGACGGTTCTCAAATGCTTCGACAAGTTTGCTCAGCATGGACTCTAAGAGCTGCATACGGACATTAGCATACCAAAAGTTCATGGAATTGATATTTTCGTGGTCGAATGAAAAGACCTGATTAGCAAATGACCAACTGAACTAGTAGAAAATAGCATATAAAAGCGGATTGGCCTACCTGTGGAACTTCGTCCGGTCTCTTGTCCGACAAAACAGCACTGACCAGCATTTTCAATGGACGCGCCGTCGACTGTTTTGGTGACATTCATGCGGGTTTAATCAGATTGCATCAAGAATAACAAGACAAATGCAACATCAAAATTAGGAAATGTAACTAACCACGTCGCTGGAATCAAAATGAGCATCACCACTGAATCCGGCCTCCTCGTAGGACACTTCACCATCATTCATCGATTGATTCCTCTGGAACGGCTCAGAGTTCTTCCTTAGGAAGGACTTTCCGGAAGCTGACGGTTTCAGGTTCCCCCCATACTTCCATGGCCCGGTGCCACCGCATTGCTTCCAGTCACCGTACGACTTCAGTGCAAGAACGCAGTTCACCACCCTGGCGCTCTTCCCTCCCTGCAACCAGAGAGAGAAAAAGGCGCGCATCAAGGTCACAGGCTCCACGAGATAAAGTGTGTGGAAAGCAACAATGCGCTGGTAAGTTCGCTGCCGCTGCAAGCAACGCCAGGTGGTGGCGCCCCACCCACTCGCTCTCGCCGACACGAACCTGCTCCAAATCGGAGGCCTCGAAGCAGGGGAGGCCGATCTCCTGCGCCGCCACCAGGAAGTTGCGCACGTTCTCGAAGTACTGGAACGCCGACAGCGCCGCGCCGTCGGGCTGCAGCACGGAGTCCGCCGCTGTGTTCACGACCACCTGCATGTACACGTCGAGCGAGAACGGGCCCCGTCACGCCAACAATGGCAACAGCAGCAGCAGCAACAGAAATGAAGCAAATCAACGAGCAGAACGTGAGCGCTTGACGCTTGCCTTGGGGACGGCACCAGGGTGAACCCTGTTGAGCGCGCCGCAGAGGATCTGGCCGTTGCGGAGGCCGAGGCGGAGCTCCTCCTCGGACGGCTCCTCCGGCAAGTCGCGCGCGGCGACCGCCCCCACCGTGCGACGCAGCCACCCCGCCGCCTCGTTCCGCCTCGCCGCTGCATGGACCAAACCGAGAACAGGCAAATTCAGAAAAAACGCCACGCTCCTCGCACGAATGAGGCCGCGAGGCCGAAACGAACACAACAAGCCAAGGGGGGACGCGCGAACCGCACCGGCCTCCTCCGCCCTGCGCGAGGCGAGGTCGCGGTCGCTGAGGCGGCACCCGTGCTGCCGCAGCACGTCCTCCACCACGGCGGCCGCGGAGAGCGATAGGATCGCCGACCCTGCCTCCGCCATGTCCGTCCTCCTCCAGCTGCGCCAGGCTGGCCCGGTTTGGAATGGACGGCGGAATCAAGCCGCGGCGGAGTCCATTACTGGGCGCCGGCTCTGCTTCCTGCGTGTTGGTTTTGTGTGACGGGGCTGTTATAATGGAGGGGAAGGAGAGGTGGGACGTGGGAGCATTGTGGCGTGCTCGCTTTTCTTTATGCTGTTCGCGGTTTAAAAATTGTGGTTAGTGAAGTGGAATTTTCGGCCCCCCGTTCATCTCTTTTTTGATATATTTGTATTCGCCGCTCGGCGCGTTTGTTTGAGTAAAGTGCATTATGATCATGCCTCCCGAGCTTTAGGCTTACTCTCTACAATTCTTAAATTATTGTTGTCATTGATTTTTTAATTGTATCTTTAACTATTTATTTTATTTAAAAATTAGTACAAACATGTAAAATTATAAATTATATTTTATATAACTTTAATAATAAATCAAATTATAACAAAATGTATGATGCTTATCATATTTTTTAATAATCAAAATAGTCAAATATATTGGTAGCAATTGTGACGACAACATTAAATAATCCAAATGGGCACCCATGTCGATTACCTTTACGCACAGAGCGTATAGAATCAAAAACTTCTTTGACCATGCTTCAAAATTACTGTTATGGTTTAAGATAAATGTATACAAATGGACGATGAAAATAGATATTTATATTATTGTGTACCAAAAAGAAAACCTAAAAGTAGGTGAATCAAGAACTCAAAGACCAAACTAAATCTTCCATACTTATTTCATATTGTCGTCACTAACATTACTTAACCTACTCCTACTTTAATATCTCCCGGATGCTCTATTTGACATAGTCAAGTTAATCACTGATAAAAAGAAATGTAACAACAAATAATCTACCAAAATCTCTGGTTTCGTGGCAAAGTATTTTACTCGCCCGCTCACACGCTCGCGTCCTTTCGACAATTGTTCACTTCTCCTTTCTCCCATAGTCCCATTTCTGTTTACCTCCGATCGACAAATAAAGAGCAACTAAAGCAAGGTGCAAAGAGCAACAAATTGGCATGTTTTAGGATGTAAGCAATTCATGTGACCGAGGGAAATTGAGAGGTGAAGTGTTCCATTCGGTTGTACCTACGTGCTCCTCACTAACTAACTCTGTGGTACCATCATATTGGGATCACCGACTCCGTAGCTCAATGTGTGTTAACTTTGCCTTCAAATTTTGTTCCACCCAGCATTGAGATCCTCTGACGAGTAGTAAAAGGACGTTTATTCTGTTCACCGACAGAACACTAAGGGTATGTTTGGTTGCCTACATGGAGGCTGGCCAGGTTGAGTTCGTGCAAGTAACTGGTGATTAATTGCTTGCACAGTTAGTGAAGCTTGGCTCCCATCATACAAAACTACTCTCTCAACCTGGCTCATGGAAAACACAAGCGAGTTCCGTTTCCAGTGAGCCTAGCTCACCAGATGTAAAATTAGTAAATAATTAACTATTAATTAGTATATTTTAATAATATTAAAATATTTTAATATAAATTAACTTTTAATATAATAGAATAAGTATTGTATTATATATTTAAATTAAAATAATAATTGTTTAATAATTATTTTGTAAATTAAATTTAACATATTATATATTTATACAGCCAACTAAACATCATCTCTTCACAGTTTAGTTTTTTTTCATAAGACCAACCAAACAAACCATCACGTATAAAGTCAGCGTGTCTACCTTGAGCCTGTCTCACTAGATACAAGCCAGACTGAGTCATACTGGCAATCAGATGGACCTAAGTGGACCTATTCCATACTGTCCACCTGTATCATGCCCTGAGCTTATATTTTTTTTAAAAAAAATTGTATTTATGTTTTATAAAAATTATATGTTGTTTGCATACATAGAAGGGTGAGTTCTCGATTAGCTCATGCCTATAAAAAAACAAGAAAAGAAAAAGAAGATGTTAAAGTGTGTTTCCAATGTAACAAGAGTGCAAGAGGGAAAGGTGACATATGCCCATAAGATCTGACTTACGTCTGATGTCCAAACTGCGAGGATCTCACTCGAGCCTTTTTAATATATACTATCTGCATACTTATAATTCAAATCATTTGGTATTTTGCTTTAGTCAAACATTGAAAATGCAAATTATAAATAAGTTTAAAGTCTTTAAGTTTAAAAATATGAAAATCATATAAATAGATTTATCTTTAAAAGTACTTTTATAAAAACATATATACGTCTCTTTTTGATAAATATTTTTAAAAAATTAAAATCAAAGTTATACTTTGAAGAATATATCATTGTTCAAAATAATCTGAATTGTGAGTATAAAAGAAGCAAGTGTTTGGATAAGGTTGCAATTTAACGTTTACCACGATCGAAGAGAAGAGCTCCACTAACCAAACCGGGCCCGAAGATTGGACAGTGGTACAAGTATTTAATTCGTATGATGAGCATCTATATTTAAACTCCAAACCCCAAAAACAGAACATCCAAAACGATCAAAACAAAGCTCCAAAGGACCAAACGCTCCCAATCAATCCTGCGACAGCAACTGGATCACCTCCACTGCCCACACGTACTCCGCTCCCCAATAACGGTCACCGCAGGATTTAAACGCCGGCCCGTCTGGTCCGTTCGACCGTCCTGCGACCGCGGTCCGGCGCAGGCCGAACGCCGAGGCTTCCGCGAGACGAAAGCGAGGGGGGGGGGGGGGGGGGGGGGGGGGGGGGGGGGGGGGGGGGGGGGGGGGGGTGCGGCGGCCAACGCGGCAGTGGGGTCCGGCCGGCGCGTCTTTGGGAGGCCTGCTGCCGCCGCGAGGAAAAGATAGCGGTTGCTGCCGGCCCATGAAAGCTACGGAGGCGGGCCATTGGAGTCAGTGGCGGTGGCGTCTTCGTTTCTGCATGCTGCGACGTGTGGCGGTGTATGGTAGTACGACCTGAACTCATTTGGAACGCATGATTTTTACAAAAATTATTTTAATTTTATATGAAAAATATGAATTAAAAAGTTCCTTTCTTTCAAATAGGATTGAGTTAAGTGAGCAAGAGAGAAATCAGACTCCTAATAAAGGAAGAAAAAAGGCAAAGATGGTCAACCCGGAATAGAATTTCACCATCGTTTTTGGAAAGTTGAATTGTGGCATTTTATAATCATTTTAAAATTATTCAAATATTAGCATTTCAAATGAGGTTTATCACTTGAAAGTTTATTTTTAACCTTTAAAGATTGTTACTTTGTTATTATGACTTTCCATGTGGCTTTTGTGTCATTACCACCTAAATTAGCAGTGTGCTACAAGCCTATGACCATAATGTTGTTTCCTACGAACGCTCTTTTCCCTCCTCTTCTCTCTTTAGAGCCGCCTAGCATGCTTGATGCTTAAAGCGCCTAGGACAAGTCGCCATCCAATTTTGTTCCCAATTTCCGGCGTGTGCAAATGACGGGGGGTCCATTTCTTCCGAAACTCGGAGCGTGTCGTGCGGAACCAGACACCGCCAGCGTCCCACGCTGTTGACATCAAATCAATTTATTAAGCGCGAAATAAATCCGTGGTGTGACGCGAGGGCCGAAGAGAGTACCACGGCAATGCACAATGTTTAGTTACTTCGTCGCAATTAATCCGTGCTCACCAAATCCATTTTGTTCGCTGTGGTCTCGATCAGACAGGCAAAAAGAGAAGTACGCACAGCGTACTGCTTGCTTACGGGGTGATGGGCTCCCTGATCTCGGCGAAGAACGTAGCTTATACTGTAATGCAGTATTGCAAGCATTTGCGAGCAAGCAATATGATGAGAGTTGGTTAGTAGTTAGTACACATAAAAACTTGCACTCTTCTAGAAATGAATGACCAAAGGCACGGCCGGTACGTTCTTGTACGTGTCTCCTGATCTGTGCATGTATGATCGAGTTCCTGAAACCTGAGGAACGCGACGTCGAACAACTCGTCGTGGCGTATTCGTTCGGCCGATCGGCCAAGATCATCATCTCGCACCACCCCACCCCCCACCCCGCAAATCCGAGCTCTTTGGGCGCCTGTCCAGTCCTCACTGAGCCTCGTGGTCCAGCGCTGTGGTCCGGCGGTCGGTTGCTCCTGGGGCACCGCGCATGCAACGCAACACCTGCACATCGATCGCGTCGCGGCATGGCCTCGCGCGTTCCAGCGAAAAAGGAGTGTGTACGGCGCGAGACACCGGTGCCAAACCTGGCCGTCGCGCTCGCGGGGCCAAGGTTTTCTCGCGGACCCTGTTGCCCGCGGCCGCGTGCACGGGCGCGGTTGCGTGCACCGGCCAAAAAGGCGCGCGGCTTAGCTTGCATTGCATTGCCTCGACGGTGGTGGTTCGAGTGGTAAGCGTTGTGTAGCCAGAAGATCAACGCTTGGCGAGCAAGTGATCGCGAACCCGGAGGATATTGGGAAGTTAGATGGCGCGGAGTACGTGGTGGTGGCGTTCGGCCGGCCGGTCGCGAACGGATCAAGGCGATTGCCGGTAAGCGACGACGTCGCGGTCGCTGTCGCGCTTCACCAACAACGGGGCTAGCTCGGTAACGGATCGGAAGGTTGGTGGGTCTCGATCGGTTACCACATCAACCATCTTGCTTGCCAACAAAAACAAGTATTGATGATAGGTTTATGATGCTTTTTGAATAGCTGCTAGCTATGTGTCTCACCCGCTGCAACTTGCCACCAGAAATTGGGCTTCGTTTATTAGCAAAGAAAATGCTCGATACTGTTCACAACAACCGAAGAAATGCTTTTCTGACAGAAAAACATCAGTTCACACAGTTTGAACTAATGTCCGATACATATCTCGATCCTCTCTGGAGAGGTAGCAATTCCTCAGGTGAGGGGATGGAACAAGCTGGCTACGCGAACAGATCAGGCAGCAGTCGAAGCAGGCGTCCGTTGAAGCTAGAGAGCAGCGAACGGCTGCCTGGACTCCAGGTAGATGCAATTATCGCCATCCGCTTTAATCGAGTTGAACTGGACTGAATAATGGCCACGCTTAATTAGCAACAGTCCAGGATAGAAATGTCAGTGTTCACTGGATCCGGTTGCAGCTTTGGATCAGGCCGCCTTCTTCTTCTTCTTCTTCTTCTTCCCATCGTGCTCTCTCCCATTCTTCAGTGCTCAGCCCTGCACCTTCCCCTGTAGGCCAACTTGCATGGGGAGCAAACGGGAATCGGGATACCGTGATCTGATGCCCTGAAGGCTGAAGAAAGACATGGTCCTGGCGGTTAGTGTGTGTCCCGGCTCTGAATTTCATACTGACAGAACCACTTATGTCAAAACCAAATCTTACTGCCAATTCCTGTGTGACTATGCAGGTAACAGGGAAAATTTTCACTGATGGGCTCTCAATTTGTACTAATAAACAAGTTTGTTGATGTGAGGTAAGCAGTTGCACAGTGCGTGGAGTTTGATTGCCTGGTCGGCATTGCAACTACTTTTGACACCCGTTCCAATTTTTCAGACGAAAAAAAAAACTACAGAAACTCACGTAATGAAAGGGAAAGAGATGGTCCAAAGGCGCCTCCTTTTCGCTGTTAGTGGAGCTGGCTTCCGCCCAGAAGCACATGACACAGGTCTCGAGCAACACTCAAAAGAAACAGATGCCCAATCTCTCTCTCTCTCTCTCTCTCTCTCTCTCTCTCGTTGCTTGCTTTTTTCTCCTCCAGTCTGACGAGCAGCTAGCTCGCAGCCTTGTGCCCGGCCGGGCTGGCCCCATGGAACATTTCTGCGTTGCAATCAAGGCAGCCAAGTAAGCGTCGAGCCTTTGTGGCATCATGTCTTCTCGCACCGTCGCAAAGGAGAAGCCGATGCGCGGGGCGCCGGTGGCCGCAGCTTGGCATGCGATTATCCAATTTGCAGGCAAAGCCAGGACAACTCAGCCGCTCGTAGCAAAAGCGGCTCCAAAGGCCCTGCGATGCGCTGTCACCGAGTGAGATTTTACTAGCAGGACCGATTTAATGACTGGACGAAGATCGCTCGATACCAGAGTCGTTCTGTTCTGCCGACACTGCATCTTGCATGCAAAGGCTCGGTCTCTGCATTTTTGCTTGATCATTTCCCCTTGTTCAGTAGTTTAGGATGTAATTCATCCAATTTTATTAGCTTGAATTCATGCTTGCGTATTTCATTAAGGAATCGGAGTCTCCACTACCAGTCTGCATGAATATTTACCAATGGAAGATACTGAAAATTAGCTGGGATCATGTATCCGGAAAGGCGAATGATTGAGAGCTAAAGTCTCACCTTTCCATCTCCAGTAAAAAAACTTTGGTTCTTTGTTTAAACATGAACGCTGTAAATCGTGGCATATCAACTCGAAGAGCATCTTTCATTAGATTTAAGTAATCCGAATCATTGCGGGAGCTGCTTGCCTCGCTTTCCCGGTCTGCCGGCCAGTAGAGTATATGAATCCCAAAAGCAGCGGAAGCAGAAGAAATGAGAAATGCAGCGCAAAGCGTGCTTGGATAGATTACTCCACTGATTAGCACAAGCCATGATGAACGGTACAGTATAGATTAGCCTAATGGAGATCAAAGACATTACCATTCCACCTAATCCACGGAGAGGTGGGCTTAATGCAAGGATCAGTGGCGCCGCCATCATTGCACGGGGTAGGGGGGAATGATTTCCAGCTCACTCTCGACTCGCAAGCCAAGGCTTTGCAATCAGTAAGTTTTTTGTTCTTGTTTTTTATTTTTGGCAATATGAGTTGCCGCAGTTTAAAATCCTCGAACCACGGCCACAGACGAACGAAAAAGGAAAGGAAAACGAGACAGAGAGAGAATCTAAGTGCGATGTGGCCTAGCACTTTGAGCTGAAAGAAACGGCCCAGAGATATGTTGAAGGGAAACCCAACTGTCCACGGCCTCCATATACTTTGGGCTAGATATCAGAGTGGCCTGTAACGGCCTGTTTGAAGCAAATTCGCAAAGCCGATCACACCCACCCACACACGTTTCATGCAGGCATAGTTGCTGCCTTGCTGGTGGTATTATTTGAGAATCTTTATTGCTGTGCGCCATGAAGTTTGTTTAAATTTTACTACCTTCGTTCCTAAATATAAGCATTTCTAGATTTAGTCAAAGTCAAACTTTTTTAACTTTGACCATTAATAATATAAAATTAATAATATTTTATCATATATAAATTATGTTACTAGATTCTTCATAAAACATATTTTCATAATATATAATTTTTTATATCAAAAATTATTTAAATTTATAAATATTATTAATCAAAGTTGATAATGTTTGACTTTGATCAAACCTAAAAACTCTTATATTTGAGGACGGAGGAAGTATCTCTTTTTTTTAAGTACAAAGTTGCTGGGGCAGTAGCAAAGTAGCGATTAGGGAGATGCAAGTTCCCAGCCACCATTGCAGTTTTTTTTAGAAAACGACCAGTATCAGTTCAATGCTGTAGCGATGATTTTAGCAGCTTTACTGTTTAGGTATTCTACCACGTTTAGTGAGAGAATGCTGAGCCGCGTTTGATAAGGAAATATATACCCTGGCTGTTTGCGCGTATGATTCATGCCCATAACACAAGTACTAGTATAATATTCTGAGCAAAGGCCATATTAGTGTTCTTCCTTTCCAGCAATGGCTGAGTTGGTTTGGCTTATTTCTATTTTTGGTGTATGTTGATTAGTACATTCATTTGGAGCAATTCACAGTGACAGAATTCTTAATCAAGTCCAACAATTCATGACTGTGATATTAAACAAGATCCCATCAATAAAATGATGCTATTCTGGTGGATTTAGGTGGAACTTACAGTGGCGTAGTACTTCTTATTAGCAAGAACAGGTTACCATTTTTGTTGATTCTGATATCTACTTTTTGCCAAATAACATGCGATTTTATTTCTGCTTATAGTCGATTCGAAAGTAGCGGTGGATTAATCTCATAATGGATTGCCTGTCCTGTTGCGGTGCCTACTGTAAAACCATTTGAATTGCCTCCAGCTGCGTTAGGAAATTGAGAAATCATGGCTGCAGATATGTGTTCCGAATGTGACTGAAGCAGATATGTTATGGAAGCAATGGGGTGCCGTATCTGCATGAAAAAGAAAGAATAATGCCTGGTTTACTCCTCTTAAACGCACCATGACAACATGCTTTTAGCTACTTGCCATCTGCAGTTCACATTGCAGCGACAAGGCTATCGTCTCTTTAGCTCCGGATCTCGAGTCGCACAAGGATTGGGCGTTTTTGCGGCTTGCTTGGATGGATGCTATTATTGGGTCGTGTCTCGCCATCAGAGCGTCAGCTTCGGTTCACCTGGCACGGCGCCGCATAGTCTGAACTTACAAAATCCACTCGGTTCGTGGCGGCGCCCCCGGCCGACTCCCTGAAAAAAAAACGGCAAGGCGACGAACCCAGGTGCTGTCAAACGGCCGCGGATCACCGGGAGGAGAGGTGCCGGGCAAGTTCTCCTCTCCCCCGTGGCATCGCATCCCTCCCCAGCAACGACTCACGCACACGTAAGGCAGCACCAGGGGCGCACGCCACTGGGCCGGCGGCCGCGCGGCCGAACCCACCCCAAATAAAAACGCATCGGAAAGCCACGCCGCACACGGCTCCGCGGATTACCGCGGCGCGGCGGGCGAGACAATACAGACAAGTCCAACCCAGCAGCTCCAAACAGTCCGTCTTCTGCCGCGACGCGTCTCGTGAAGGCAGAAGAAGGCGAGGGCGACGCGATAAAACCACCGCGTCCGCACCGCACCTGCCCGTACCCGCGACGATGCTTCCACCCTACCCCTCGTAGCCTCCATCCACCACCACCCCATATCCGCCCGCGGCCCTGCCTTCCCCAGAAGCGCAGCCGCGTCGTTCCCCATCCGCCCCCGCCTCGCTTCTCGATTCATCTCGCGTCGCCGCAGGTCCCCGCCGCCCTGCGCGCGCGGGAGCCGATTGGAGCCCGGCACTGCTCGCTGGGACAGGAATTTCGGTGCCAGTGGGCGTGAACAGAGGCTCAGCGGCTCCGCTTTTTGTCGCCGACTGTTCGGCGTCAATTCTCGCGCGGAAAGGCAAGTACCTGCTGATTTAGGCGTGCTCGGGGTCTGGATCCGTCAATTTGGGTTTGCTTCGATGGTGATTTGGCCTCTGATTCGTGGTTTTGGTGTGTAGGGATGGGGACCGTCGAGAAGCCGGCGGCGCGGCGTGAGAACGGTGGCAGGCGGCGAAGGTGGATAGACGGGGACGATGACGACGACGATGAGGAGTATGTGGCAGAGGAGGAAGAGGAGGAAGAGGAGGACTTAGCGGAGGAGCTATCCGCCTCCAGCGCCGGCGAGGAGGGGGAGGATTCGCACGCGGAATACCAGGATGATGAAGAGGAGGAGAGTCCACGGCCAGTAAAGCGCAGCGCCAGCGGTCGAAAGGGGAAAATGGATCCAGCGACTAAGCGAACAAAGCTTCGCAGGTATGATCTGGATGATGACTACGAAGAGGGGCCGAGTGAAGGCGAAGACGAGGAGTACCTCGACGACTCTCCGCGGCCTAAGCGGCCGGAAAAGGGCAGCGCGAGCGCACGGAAGGAGAAGATTGATCCAGCCACAGCGCAAGCCAAGAGACGCAGGTATGAGGTGGATGATGACTATGAGGAGGAGCCGGCCGAAGATGAGGAGGAGCCCGATGAAGACGATGAGGTCGAGGAGTACCACGAGGAGATTGAGGAGGAGGAAGAGGCTCCCTCACAGCCCAAGAGCGTGGCAAAAAATGCCAGACGTGGCCAAAATGCGGAGTCAGCTCACTCTCATCGGCGGAAGTACGAGGAGGACATGGACTTCGAACCTGAATTGGATGATGATGAGGAGGAGGAGGTTGATGAGGATATTGACTTTGACCCTGAAGTAGATGATGAGGATGAGGATGAGTTCGAGGACGAGGAAGAGGAGGAATTCAGTGCTACCTGCACCAGAAAGGTAACTGTTAAGAATCCTGTAAAACGAAAGTCCACTTCAAAGCGACAATCACTGAAAAAGAAGAAGGGTCATAAGGGATCGAAGGCTTCCAAGAGGAAGACAGGTTCAGCTAAATCAAAGAAGTCTGCTCGTGTTAGGCGAGTTAGAAAGCGTTTTGTAGTTGATGAGTCCGATGAGGATTTGGAGGAGGATGACGACTTCATCGTGGATGATCAGGACGAGTTAAATGAGCACCCAAGGAAGAAGGCCAGGATTGGCACTAGTCAGCAGACAGAGTTGGAACATCAATTAGTTGTTGAGGAAGAGACATGGCCAAATGTTGAATCAGAAACATCAGAATTCGAGTTTGTGACTTCTGATGACGAACCTGCTGATGCTGAGACAGCTGTGGTTGAGGCTACTACAGTGAGAAAGAGGAGAAAGAAGAGGAAATCTGGATCGGAGTCATCCTCGGATTCTGAATTCGTCGTTTCAGATAAGGAGCTTGAGAATTTGGACGACACTGAGCCTATGGAGGTTCAGCCAGTTCTCCCTCCACTGATTCGAAATAATTCTATTACAAGGCATGGAGAAGACAAGGGAAAGAAAAAAGAGGAACTGGAGGAGGCTGTTAAGCCAATATGTGGGATCTGCCTCTCGGAGGAGCAGTGGGCGACCGTGCAGGGTGTTCTCAATTGTTGCTCACACTATTTTTGCTTTGCGTGCATCATGGAATGGTCCAGGGTTGAGTCTAGGTGCCCATTGTGCAAGCAGCGGTTCACAACAATAACCAAGTCATCAAAGGCAGATCTTAGTATGGGACTAAGAAAAGCTATAATTAAGGTCAAACAGCGTGACCAGGTAATGTTCTCAACTTCTGGAGTTATAGAATTTTGGATTTGATAGCTTTGTATTTACCATTTTAGATGGATGTTCCGTTTGAATCAAACTTCATCAACATGTTTACTGCATTTGTTTATAAATCTCTTTCATTGTTTATAAGGGGAATCCATCATTTGTTCTGGCTGGTAACTTGCATTTCATGAACTGTTGATGTATATCTTCATCAATAAATGTGTATGGGATGTCATGACAAACAAAAAGTGCTTTTTTGGAAGAAGCAACATTTTGTAGTTATGTATATGAAAGTTTAATTACAAAAATGAATGAATCTACTGAGCAACATGATCTCAGTAATTGATATGGATTATAGTGTCACTAAGACAAGGCTTCAGCAGGTTTTTCCTGTTATTTCAGCCGTCTTGTTCCTACCCATCAAATTTATTTACGTAGAATGATCTTGCTGCACGTGACCTTTGCAAATGCCTGCTATACAGCTACAGCAGCAACAATAAAACGTAGTCCCAGTCAAGTTGGAAAGCAACAACCAAGCAAACAAAATAGATAGTAGTTCAAAAAAATAATGCAGTGCTATAGCGGCAAAGAATCAAAATCATGGTTCTGGCACATGATGGCTAGTTTCCATTATCTCAAAACAATTTGTACTGGCATCTTCATATTTTAATCAATAAAAGGATTTTTTGTTCAGTGTTACTCTACAAAATTACTAGTTCTATGTCTGATAAAGAATTATCCTGCTAAACTTCTGCATAGGCCTGTTGTATGTCTTAGGATGTTAATTTTGAATATCAAGTATCAAAACTTCTATTTGGTTTGGTTAGCATATGCTTATCTTGTTGCTTATTGCACAGGTGTATCAACCTACCGAAGAAGAAATAAGGCGCTGGTTGGACCCATATGAGAATGTTGTTTGTATAGAATGCAATCAAGGTGGTGATGATAGCCTCATGTTATTATGTGACATCTGTGATTCCTCTGCACACACCTATTGTGTTGGCCTTGGAAGAGAAGTACCAGAAGGCAATTGGTACTGTGGAGGATGTAGACTTAATGACGAGGGACCATCCCATGCCAGAATACCGCATACAGTTGGTTATGAAAGACAAACCTACAGAAATCATGTTGATTTTAGTTCTGTTGGGTGTGGCGTGGCAGCACAAAATGGCACATGTGACAGATCGTCATCAATAAATCGTCGCCGTTCGTTTCAAGGAATTGATTTGAATCTATCACCAAGGGATGCTCCTGGGGAAATTCACCCTGCTGAATCACAAGTCTCAACCAATAGTGTATCAACTCCATCTGGAAGGAGTGCAACTGTTTCAGGAAGACGTCAAATACATCGCTATATACGTATTTTGCTATCTCAACCAAGGCCAGCTACTACTAGTAGGCTAGAGGACATTTGCCCAAATTTTATGCAGCACAATGGTGCTGTACCAAGAACTGAACTAAACCATCATAGCTTACAATCTTCATCAGAAGCAAACACTTCACAGATTCCTGATGGCATGCAGAACCAGCACAACATCAGAAACATGCAGTAGTCCTCTACAGGTAAAAGCATATTTCTGGTTGTGCCTTCAATTTGAATGATTTACTTATGCTTTATCGACCTTGATCTTTACAATTATGTTGAAATTATGGTTCCTGGTTAGAAATTGGTTACAATATTTTTGTCTTTGTGAAGTAGTTTACTGCAACTGATATATACTCATTGTTTCAGATGGCCATTCTACTTCATGAGTGAATATAGCTAAGGAAGGAATATGCCATTTCAGTGGCTTCTGGAAGTTAACGTAGCAATTTTGTGCTTATTTCCTTGCCTGAATATCCTCCCAGAAAATGCAGCACCCATTCTCATTGAAAATACCTGGTCAATGTGATTAGGTATGTGAGAGATGTGGCCAATGGTATAACTAATGCTTTTCCCTAAGCCCTTCAGTTTAGTTTAGGCATTTTTTGTTATTATTGTCATTCTCATTCATTCAGTCAATTGAAAATAGCCTCAAAGGTCACACCGCGAGAAAATACGTTTATGAATGTCTGGATAGGTTCATATTTATATAGTGTAACACTTCCGAACACTATGTTAATCAGGCTGATCATTCTTTCTCTGATAATACTTAACCTTGTTGGTAACTGAATCTCATAGCCGGCCTGTTCCTATTTGATCAAATTTCAAATACTGTGTGGTTATTAGCATTATTCAAATCGTTGCTTCCAGAATTTTATCTTGTGCCTATTGGTTTTGGCCCGTACTTGGTTCCAGGAGCACATATTCATTCTCGTTTCTGTCGTTTCTACAAATAGTGTGTGCTTCTATTCTTTTCGAAGCAGCGGAGCTTCCTACAGCAGAACATTTTTCTCGAAACTAGTAAGTTGCCTAAAGTATTGCCAGTATACTTTCAAACCCCAGCTGGCACTGAACTGCTCTTTGTTGTATGGTTCTGGTAAGGATGCTACAATATCCTTCTGTCCGGTCCCGACAGGAGCAGGTTGAAGGCGTGAAAACACTGGATAGATCCGCAGCCCTTCACTGCTGTTCTCTCATTTCTTGGCGCTTCGAGTACGCCAAAGTACTCTCTCAGTTCATAAATATACTCTCACTATTTTTAACTATTTTTAAATTGATGTCATTGTTGACTTCTAACATTAATTTTGATCATTTATCTTATTAAAAAAATTATTTTATTCAAAAAAATTTGATATCATATATTTTGTTATAATTTGATTTATCATTAGAATTATTTAAATCACAATTTAAAATTTTACATATTTAAATTAATTTTTTGAATAAAATAAATGGTTAAGGCGACATAATTTAAGAACAGAGAAAATAAGTCATTCTAGCATTTAAATTTTGTCTTTAAATACTGTCAATCTCATTTTTTAATACACATTTTTTTAATATATTTTCTCTCTTTTTAATAAATCTCTATTTTTATTTTTTTTCTTTTTTCTTTTTATTTTTTGTGCACTATATTTTTTATTTTTTAAAAAATTTTTATGCTCAGAATGATGAACGGAGGAGTAGCAATTTTGACCATCTTACACCATGTTCTAGGTCAAACGTAAAAGTACTTTCGGTGTTTCCTTGTCGACTACTAGTAATTTAAACAGTTTAGTGGAAGACAGAGATACTAAATATTTTTTTGTCAAGATTTTAGTACAATATTTAGTAGGTAAATACTTTTTAGCTAGAATATTAGTTTTTTTTTGGACATAGAAATTTCATATAAATTTTTAAAAAATCAATTCAATTTCATAAGAAAAACACACTAGGATTGGAAAATTTCGTATGTTCCAAGACGGGGCAGAGTTGAAGTATGTCGCTGAAGCTTCCAAGGATTCTCTTGCCGTAAAACTTCGTGTCCTCTCTATCAGGTGTACAAAGTTCTGTTAAAATTTCGCTTTCCCAAACGTACTTGAAACTGTAATTCTATTCCAAGAAGCCAAGAAGAACGGATGGGCACGCTACAAACTACGGAAATCATCGTGCCACAGCCGCCCGCGCTTGCACGCACGAGGGATTCAGAGTCCGCGTGTTGAATGAACAGTTTTATCTCATTATCTTGCTATACTAAACCGGCGCTGGTTTCTAACTCTCTTTGCCTGGTTAATACATGCATCCGATCAATGCTTTTTGACGAGAAGCTTCGACGCTCGTCGGCCTCGGCAGCCACCGTCAGAATTCACAAAACCACAGTAAACTGCTCACTTTTAAAAAAAACCAGTTAATCGCTTCGACTCGATTTAAATAGTTGACCGATTTCGGTATAATAAATTCGAAAAAATTTGAAAATTTAAAAAAAATTTAAAATTTCGAAAACCAGTCAAACCGAGCGATTTACCGCAAAAATCGATGAAAAATTGCTCAAATCGATTTGATTTTAAATTAAAAAAGGGTAAACCGTAAAAACCGCTCGGTAAATCAAAAAAAAATGGGTAAACCGTAAAAACCGACTGGTTTTCTTTCAAAAATTTGATTTTCAAATTTATCAAATTTTTTGCAGTTTAGTGTAGCGGGTTTCAACGGCCAAACTACGACGCTGCGGTTTATGTGGCGAAAACGGTAACATGAACCCTGGCCCACCGTCCCAGAGCAGCCCCTCCCCCGACGCGACCCCGGCCGGCCACCCCCGCCTCCCTTGCCTCCGGCGGCCACTGCCTGGTCGCCTCGTCTCCCTCGCCTCACGTAGCCGCCGCCTCAGCCACCCCTGCCCCGGCGACCTTACCTCTGCCCGGCGACCCCTTGCCCAGCCATCCCCACCCCGGCCTCACGCGGCCGCACCTGTAGCCCCTCCCCATCATCCCAACGACGAGACCTTATGCAGGTCAAGACGTACAGCAATCAGCATCTTGCAAGGCTACATCGTCACCCCTTCCTGCATTTGTGGCACTTTTGCCTGCACCTGCAGCGATTGCACCTTTCAGAGAGGGTACATAGACATTGATTGGCAACGGTGCTATTAACCTCGGTTCAGCTGGGATTGTGAGGAAGACTGACGCTAATCTTGCGTTGCATGAGCAAGGAGGAAGACTAGTTGGCTCTAAAGGTGATGACTGTGCCTCTGCTCTATAAATCATCCCTAGCTGAACCAAGGTCCATGCCATCTAAGTCGATGTTTCTGACTTTTGATGTTGGTGATCAAATTCATGCTAAGAAAATATTATTGACTCCTTTGATGTGCGCATGTATTGTTTGCTAATGTTGATGGAACAAACATTCACTAATCTTTGCTTATTGGGATTCTACTAAAATAAGGAGTGCATGATCTATTTCTCTAGCACTGTATTAAAGTACTATGTTCTCTTTCTTTTTGTATGTTAAACTTCCGCAAATGTCTCTATGAGATATAATCTATGCTTGAGAAGTCATAGGCATGATAATATAAAGTCATTTCCTCTTTGCTAAAAATACTAAGATCATATTAAAAAATGAAGAATGCAGTTCGACTCATGTCTGTAAAGTGCACATATTTATATGGTGTAGTATATTGGCTAGGGAAACAGTCCTTCAGTTTGGCTTGCCATGTCAAAGTAAAAAAAAAGTTAGCATCAATGTGTACTCCAATATTTAACTATTATACCATAGAGAATTCTGTGGTTTTCCTTATCCCGTTAGCTATCTATTTTTTTCTAAACAAGTTTCTGGTAAGCTTCAATCAAAACAGCTTGCGTACCAAGCAATATTCATATGACAGTAGTGTCTATTTTGTCTTTCAATCATTTGAAGAACCCTGGACTGCTATGAGTTCGAAAAATACAGAATGGAACCAGAATCAGAATTTATGAAGGGGATATGCATTATATGAGTTTTACCAGCAAATACAAATATTTTT
>BCLF01000003.1:1538529-1549816 GCA_001602275.1 Zoysia japonica | reverse complement strand
CTTTCAATCATTTGAAGAACCCTGGACTGCTATGAGTTCGAAAAATACAGAATGGAACCAGAATCAGAATTTATGAAGGGGATATGCATTATATGAGTTTTACCAGCAAATACAAATCTTTTTATGCATGAAACATATAGTTGTTGAAAAACAGTAATAGTTAGTTACCAACTGAACCTGTTTATCGTATAGTTGCATGTTTTTTCTTTTGATAAGTAGATATGTGATAGTATTAATTTCCACTTGCATGCTGGAAGGGTCTCCAGCTGTCAAACTGTGGTAGTAATATACATGAAAGGGAGTGATGGAATACAAATATTATTTCCAGGGTATAGGAGTTGTTGACTCATTCACATATTCCAATTTGGTATGGGATGCCAATATTTCTTAAAAAAGCCTATGTGTGTTTAGAAAATATGTTGTTTTCATGTTGCATGGTATTAGACAACAGAATATATAGTTTGCAATTTTTATTGACGGCTACCTACTTATTGTAGTGAACATTTCTTTATCGATATGCATGGAGAGGTCTCTAAATTACCTTTATATGCTGTAAAACATAGCTGATTCACAAAGTTAATGCACCTGGTAAGTTCTGATTCATAAATTAATGCATTTATCACTTTCATATCTGAACATTTCTATATATTTGGAGGAAGACCTCGAATTGTTTGAATTGTGCTGGTGGGTAAGATTCTGTCTTGAGGGTATGGGACCCTCACAAACCCGGAAAATATATTATATGTATGCTTTTAACTTGATTATGTTAAATTACTTTGAAGCACTTGATCAAATTACTATAATTTGGCCAAATATAAACTGAGACACTTATTCATATTCATAAAGGGTCATCTAAGTAAAAAAAATCCAAGCACGACAACACCGCACATATTTTCTAATTGAGTTTCTAAGAAGGCGGGGCAGAACGGACGCACATGTAAACGCTAGAACTAGAACAACGCGTGTGAACTCTGGGAGGGCGAGAACGAATCGTCCAGATCACCGCCAAAAGAGCTGCACATGGAAGGCTCTTCTTAATCAAGTACTGGCGGCGCTACAAAAAAAAATGTGGATCGATCGAGCTTCTCAGGTGTCAGGACTCTAGCCAGTGGTTTGGGCGTGCTGATCGCCAATCTCGCACCCGGCCAAAATGGGAAAAAGATGATCTGAACCAATCAATCAGTCCAGTTTCTCTGTTTCCTGATGGCTTCCTTTCTTTCGGAGCTATACCTGTATATCTCAAGCATTATCTTGGGTTGCACAAAGGCCATTATGAAAGTACCGTCTCAGTGCTGTTAAGGATATGTTCGAAGCACACAAATCTCTGACAAAATGGGGAAAATCTATATAGTTAATCAGTAGAGAATTACTTAATGGAAGTTAATATAAAAAATATGAGGGTTCAAGGGTATAATCATAATATTTTCTCATATATATAAAGAAAATGGCATGAAAGGGATGGGAAATTTAAACTGATGGCGAATGACGAATGAGAGAAATGAAAATTTTAAATGGCGAATAAGAGAAAAGTATAAATTTGGATGGCGAATAAGAAATTTGCAAGAGAAAGTGTTAGAAATGGGTATCGAGAAGAGAGAAATATGTATTGAGAAAAAATAAAGTAAGATAAAATATATTAGAAAGTAAGAATAATAAATATTTAGAAATAAATTTTAATTGTTGTAGAATGATAAAATAAAAGTGAACAAAGTAAGTAATAAGCTTGGTAAAAAGCACGCCACAAATCAGAAACGCCTTTTTACTCGAAAAAATAAATTCACTGTCCAATAAGAGAAAAAGGCGTCTTTTCAATTGCAATTATCATTTGATTCCAGACGTGGTGATATCAGTTTATTACTCCATTCGTTCTTAAATTGATGTCATCATTTCTCTTTAATATCAACTTTGACCATTCATTTTATTCAAAAACTTTTGATAAAATTTATATATTTTGTTATAATTTAATTTAACATAAAAATTATTTGAATCACAACTTAAAACTTTTACACATTTAAACTAATTTTTTGAATAAGACAAATGATTAAAATTAATGTTAAAAAATAATAGCGACATCAATTTAAAAATAGAGAAAGTATATTAGTAAGCAAGATTTTAAAATTCAGTTTGAGTCTAGGTCGGCTAGTCAGGGAAACCGACCTGGTAGCGGGTTTTACTATAATGCTAGCTTTAGTTTTTTTTATCAAAAATCAATTACCTACATAAATCGGATCAAATCCATTTCACTGAAAACTGTGAAATCGATCGGTTTCTAAAACCTGTCATTTAGTAGCAGAATTTGACGGCGGTAAGAGCATCTCCAATGGTTCTTTAAACTAGGTCTCTAAATAAAAATTTAAGACATAATTAAGAAAACATCCTTCTAACCGTTTGATACATAAGGTTCCTAAATATAAGAACTTCCAAAATATTGTCTCTAGCATCCTACATTTGAGGAGTTGATTCAAACTCCCGAAACACTGAAACTCTTCCCGTGTGTGCTCTGAATGTAAGGATCACAGGGAGAGCAAAAAAACAAGCAATAGCATCGATCCTGCTACTGCCCAGTGATAGAATGAATCGGCTAGGATGGAGATTAGGAAAAGTAGTGTATGTGTCAGATTTTATTCGTTGAAGTCATGACTTGACTTTGATCTGAATGTAGGAGCGGCTCGTGACGGGCTTCGTCCTGATTCTATTTAAAAATTACACAAATCAATGTCGTTTATAATGCCGTGGCCATATTTAAATATGTTTTTAGGTGTGAGTATTGGAAGTTGTTGGAGAGAAAATTATTTTACTCCTAATAACTTTTTAGAACTTTTTAAATCTAACTTTGAGAAGTAAATGTCTACTTTTAATAAGCACAGTTTTTTTTTTCTACGTACACACAATAAAATGTCCCCAACAATAAAATGTCCCCAACAGAGATGAATTAGACTACGTGCACATAAAAAATACACCTAAAATTATCACTTTTGATAAATCTGACGGATGAAATTTCTTCACATACATCTCTTACAACTCTAACCTCTTCCAAATTTAACGGACGAGCTCTTCCAAATCCAACTCTTGGACCCACAAAAACCATTATTAGTTAATAAAATATAACCATTTAAAACAAATATACAAAATTTAAAAAAAAGTTGTTAGAAAACAAAAACAAATTCGTCGGCAACTTCGGAGCATGCGCGTGCGACTGTTGAATTTTTTGCTGCGGGATTATCGGCGACCAGGGGTGTTCACCGCCATACAGAGATCTCACACGATTTGGCTGGCATGCAAAGAGCAGTTTAATTAGCATTTCTCGTTAATTAGCATAGTAACTGAACTAGGAAATGAAGCGGGATGGCACGGGGATTTAATAGCGACAGTTTTTACGCCGGTGAATAGTAGAAATAAGGAAAAATATTAATGGTGAAGAATGAAAATTTTAAATTTAGTGTTAAAGATATTATTTTCCTAAATTAATATTTTTCTTTAAATCGTAATGTTAACATGGATATCAAAAATATAATTAATAAGCAAATGTACTCCATGTGTCATGTTGATACTAAATTATATTTTATTTGAGGTAGCATAATATCTCAAATTTTGGCCAATATTCACATTGTCGTCCCAACCCTAATACTGAACAATTGGGAACATTGTTTTAATGTTGAACTGAGTTACTCTATATTGTCAGACAGTGTACAATTGTAAGATACTACTTGTTCTTTTTTAAATTTTTGTATTTTTAGTTTTTCTATGAATTATAATTACACATAGTTTGTTACTTACATAGAAAAAATAATTGCAGATTTTGTTGTCACACTCTTATTACGGTTATTTTATACTTTTTGCAGTTGACATAAAGGTTAGGTCTACTACTATACTGAACTTAAAGCATATACTCAGCTGCTTTCATGACCTTAATCCAGCTATTTACTATATTCACAGATTATATTATCTTGTGAATAATTTGCACTTTACCATAGGAAAAACCTATCCTACGTGAGATGATGATATCTATGTATGACGTCAATTATTGCCATCATATATTCCAAAAATAAAACACTGGTATCTCTCTTGCAAATTGTATTATTATTATTATTATTATTATTAGTCAACAGTAATTGTTCTACATGCATTTATCAAATTTTTATTTTTTTCTAATTGTCTCATAGACTGTTTGGTTATAAACTTTGAGATGAACAAAAATTAGTCAATTAAATCTCTACTATGAGTATTTTATTGTTCTTTACTATTTTTATGCATATTAAAAAAGTGTGTTATTTTGACTATGATGCACATTGATACATGTGTAAAATGAAGATATACTTAAAATTAAATTTTTGTTGCAATTGTTGAAGTACCAAAATAATAAGTGTAAAGAGAATATATCTATATTTATTAAAAAAATTTAAAGCACATCAAGTTTTATATATGATGCATGTAAATTTTGAATGATTAGTTTATATTTAACCTTTTTATTATAAAAAATAAAATATTTTAATATTTTTTAACGTTAACACAGATATAAAACTATATTATAAAATACTGTTGGAGATGCTCGTGAGTCGCGGCCCCGGCCCAGCTCAGCGCCGCGCTCGCGAGAATAAAAACAAAACCCAAAAACAGGGCGGCGGCGTTTCTGACTTTCCGTTCCCCCTCTGTCCCTCTCGCCCCCCGCAGTCCCCGACGTGTCGTCTCGCGATGGCAGCCGCCCCCTACGACCGCGCGCACCGTCGCTACGACGCGCCGGCGCCCGTCGGGGAGTACGACCGGCCCTACCGCAACGAGGTCGTGCCGTACGGCGACCGCCGCCTCGATGTCGTCGTCAAGCCGCCCGCCAGATCGCCGCCGCCGCCGTTGCCGGCGTCCACCAGGAGCGGGGGAGTGGCGGCGTCGGCGTGGTGCTTCAGCGACCCGGAGATGAAGAGGCGGCGGCGGGTGGCTAGCTACAAGGCCTACTCCGTTGAGGGCAAGGTCAAGTCGTCCCTCCGCAGGGGGTTCCGCTGGATCAAGGACAAGTGCTCCGAGCTCATCCATGGCTGGTACGGATTGCATATTCGTCCTCGTCTTCATCTTCCTCGGATCCTCTTCTCTGAGTGCTCTCCTTGTCACATGTCAGTTGTCAGTATCTTGATATATGAAACGGCATTGTGACCCAAGCACAGACAAAAAAACTGTCCTTCAGCTTGCATTGTGTTCTTCCGAACAAGTCCAATTCTAGCTGAAAGTTTTAGGCCTTCTTTGAATGCAGGAGTTTCACATGGAATCACATAGGAATTTCATAGTAATTGGTTCAATTTCACAGTAAAAGCGTAGGATTCAGTAAAAAAAAAATCCCATGTTCCAAAGGAGTCTTAGTATTTTTTGTGTTCACTTTGAATGAATTGTTATGATTGATTGTCCTTGTTTCTCATTATAACATCGCTCCTACAATGGTTCAAGAACTCACTACATGTACTAGCTTAATAGGACAGATTTCTAGCAAATTACGAACATGTACAATGTTGTTATTCCTTTGTCATAAGCAACAAGATGTTTGTTTATCTGATAATCTGTGATGTTTTATTATCTCCTCTAATTTTATTTCCCCCCTTCCTTTCCAGAACCTGCGGTCTTGGTGGAATTGTGTTTGATTGGAGGATGCTATGCCAATTTGTGAGGAATGAATGACATTGGGTGTACTTCTAATTTTCTCCCAAAATGTGGAAGAGATTTGTTCGTGAGATAATGTGCGGCGAACTTTGGCACCTGGTTATAGGAAAGAGTTCAAAGGGGATCTCCTGATATTACTTGTTACTGCCTGCTAATTAACCTAATCTTTGCTCAACAAATCATAAAACCAATCTTTACTAGGGAAATGCTTTTTTTATTGCAATGATTGATACTTCTCTGGTTTTTCCCTTAAATTCGTGTATAATTTGATCGCTAATTGGGGAAGATCAAGATAAGCATGTTGCTGCCGTTAGTTCATTTCTCTTGCAAGCTGTGCTGGCAGCCATTCATGCATGTTATGATGGGAGTCATTATCAACTGGATCATTGGAATATACTCTCTTTGTTTTTTAATTGATGTCGTCATTCATTTTTAAATTTAACTTTGATCATTTATTTTATTCAATTTTTTTTGATAAATTTTATATATTTTGATATAATTTGATTTATTATTAGAGTTATTTGAATCGCAACTTAAAATTTTACACATTTGAGCAAATTTTTTGAATAAGATAAATGATCAAAATTGATTATAAAAATTAAGAACGGTGCAGATGGAAGGAGTATGTCAATCATTGGTCTCCGCGGAGTTGCTTTAGAAAGCTTCCGTTTCTTTTCCCTTGTTTAGACGGCAAAAGGACCCCATTTATGGTGCCTCTGATTTCATCTCATTTTCCTTGGTTAACCTTGTTTGCCATAGTTATTTGCAAAAATTGACATTCTAATTCGCACCGCTTATAAAACACAGCATCATGATCTTGTTTTTTTTAACAACAGTGGCCATTTCATCTTATCATTGACGTCATGTAGCAACTGAAACCGTGGCAACAGTTTTAGGAGCCTAGGCAGAGAGTTTTCAACAATTCTGCTTGGCTCTGCCGCGGGCGCTATGTTGTCTGGGCTGCGCTAAAAACGGTTCAAAAAACACATCAAACATTTTTATTTTCATATTTACGATATCGGACGTAAACGGAAACGGAAAAGCCAAAAACAAAAACGAACGAATAAATATGAAATTTAGAAACAAAACAAAACAGTAGGTAACCGAAAAAGATATCAAAAATATAAATAAAATAAATATTAAACATTCACTATATGATTTAAGTCTTACAATATATATAATATAAATTACAATTAAATTCACAACATATAACTCAACAACATAGTCTAATAAAAAGTTGTTTGGTTTATAACTTTTATTTTTTATTTTTTATAAAACATGTTTAAATGAGATCTCATTAGCATATTTAGGTAAAACGGTAAAAAACAGAAAAATTTCGCTGAAAACAGAACTCCGCTGAAACGGTCGAAAAAAAAGTCATACCGTTTTTGTTACTATTTTTATTTTTCTTCTCTATCCGAAAATGACAGAGAAAAACAGTAAACAAAACGCGGTGGAAACGAACAAATTTTTGTAAGTTTTCAGCGCCTTGAACCGGCGTGTCCGCACGCGCACGTCTGGAGTGAGCCGTCCCCCTTCTACGTGGAACCGAATTTCTTGCAGCCTGTTTCTCGGGGGCGTGCTGCCTTCATCGCCCTGGAAACCAGACCATAGAGAACCGGAGATGCGACCGTTCTTGGGAGGGCAGCGTGTCTCCATGTGAGAACTGAATAATGTCTAATTCCGTTCTTATCAGTTTATTTTTTTGTTGCGAACTTTCCGCTCTTATCAATTTCTCACGAGCGTTGATGCTCGTAAACGACGAATCACCAACATTTGCAGCCCAGCGTGCGGCAGACCGTAAGTATTGGCAGGCCTGAAACGGGCCCATCCACGGCCCATCCGGAGCGAGCAACTCAGCCTCGAGGACCGGTCGTGTCGTTGTGCACTCGTGCTCGATCGCCCGCCCGCCCCCGTCCTCGGAAGCCTACCGAGCTTGTCCCAGACCCGCCGCCTGCCGGTGCGCTCCTCCGCCGCCGAACATCCCGCTCCGCCGTCCCTTGGCTTCCCCGGATCCGTCTCCTCCCACGCGTACTGCAGGCATCTGGGTGTGCCTAGATCCGGTTCCGCCTGGGCATCCCACTAGCGGCAGGACGGAGCCAGCCGTGAGTCCCGGCGCGGCAGCGCTTTGGGGGCCAGCTGGTGCTCACGAAGTAGCCGTTCCTTCGGCGGCAGAGCGCTCAGTGCCGCTCACCTCCCGGTTTGTCCATTTCCCTATCTCGGTCTCACCCCCAAATTTCAAGCAGTCAACAATTCAAACGAAATAAATCCCCAAGCTAACATGCTAATTGCTTATCTTACCAACACTTCTGTTATGATTTAAAATTAAGAGGGTATCGTTGCTTCATAAATCTCTTGTTGAAAGCCAGGTAACACGACACGATGAAGGTCAAGATCTTGCAGTGGCACGCTGTGGCTTCTTGGACGTGGGACGCACAAGATGAAACATGCGGCATATGCAGGATGGCGTTTGACGGCTGCTGCCCTGACTGTAAGTTCCCTGGAGATGATTGCCCGCTCATCTGGGGTGCGTGCAACCATGCTTACCATCTTCACTGCATACTGAAATGGGTCAACTCTCAAACATCCACACCGCTTTGCCCCATGTGCCGTAGAGAATGGCAGTTTAAGGGCTAAGGCATAGTTGGCTCTCTGGAGATGTATCAGCACCAATTTGATTTCCTTGCGTAAAAGTAGAATTGGATTTTGTTCTACTGCAGCTTAGTGATGTTGTGTTTGAAGTAATCTATATTGTTGGCATAAATTACGCATCCTCATTGTCAGCCCCTGCTTAAGTAGACCTGTGTGTGCTTCTGATATTGTGACTGATCGTATGTGATGAGAAGTTTTCAAATGCGCCAAGCTTCCAGATCTTATAGTGAATTTTTGGGCCATACTTATTGTTTACTTCATGAAGGATTTTTAGTGTTCACAACAGTTAGAAACTTTTTTGGATTTGTTCAGGTAAAATAGTTTAACACGCATGAATCTGTATATAGATTGGCTTGCTTTTAAAACTGTCATGTTTTTTCACAAGACTACAAATCCATGGGTTACCACTTAGCAGGAGTCACTTTAAGCTCTGCGCATACTTTTCTGTTTATGTTATTTGAAAGGTCTGCACAAAATTTTGGAAAGGAAATACCTGAACTGTTTATATAAATAGGGAACTAACAGGATATGCAAACTTCTTCCATTATGATTAATTATATTTTCTGCTCGTTCTGAAACTTCATCTCCTCCAAATTATTACATAATTCTTTCTCTTCCATAACATTGGACTAAAATGGTACGATATGCCCTGTTCAGAAGCATGGATTGACTGTTAGTGCTTATAAACATCTGGCTCATTATCTGGCTTTAATGTGAACAAACTGTATAATGAGCTATCTGTCATATCTTAAGACTCTTAGCATAGAGCCTTGCACTTTCTGTGTGCCAAAAAAAAAAAATGGAATTCTAGGTTTACAATTGCATGGAGGCTTGCTTCGGTAACAACCGGGAAAGTATTACTGTATTAGTAGTTTGTTTTAAAATTACTGCACTGGTGGATTTTGTCCGTGTGCTTAAGATAAGGGAAACCACCAAAAAAAGATGATAAAGGCATTATCGCATCCTTAAATGTAATTTCAGAAAGTTATGTTTCTGCACGGCTAAGTGTCTGCCTTTTAGGAAACCTATCTATTCCAGTTAAAAAGTCAAAAAATGTTTTTATCTGGCTCAAGTTTGGCCCTGTGCTTCTAATGGTTTTTACAAGATGCTGGAGGTACTTTATGTTCCGTTTTGGTGAGGTAAGCTGGTATCAAGGGGTTAGGGAACAGATTACTATTTTGGAAGCTGCTTTTGTGTATATCTATTTAAAATGTATTAGGAACGTCCTGTTTCTATAATCCAAACTCCTTCAGGTTCCTACATATCTAAATTGAGCATATAAAGTATTCAGGCAAGTCTTTTGGCCTGATGATCAGGGACATCCAGTCTGGGCCCTGAATTTTCTAAAGCTCCACAAAATCTGAAGCTGTTGCTTCGAGCTGTGACTTGGTGTGCTGTCCTAGTTTGTTTGACATGGGCAACCTCCTCCTACATTTCGTGGCCGCTACTCTTTCTTTTTCAGGCTACAACAGCTACTTGGGCTTCCGTTAGCTGTTATTGTTCTTTTGGAGATCGTTCTTGACACAACGCTGCCATGTGAGGCCGAGGCCCCATTGATCAGAGGAGTATTATTAGAAATTTGTTCTTCATTGGTGTCTGTTACTCGGTTGAAATTTCTTGGGAAGCTTCCTGTTATTGAAAAACTACTCTGATGAAGGCTATATTTTGAACTGAAGACCATGTCCAAACAATGCATAAACTGATTAGCGTAAGCACAAGCAATTAACTAATTGGCCTACAAAATAAACCCAATAGCCACCAAATCATAATCTGCTACTGTATAGTAGAGCCTAGTACTGCTGCTTCCGTGGTCCTGAAGAACAGCTGCTACCGCGGAAATTACGCGGGTAGTTGACCTCGTTGGTCATAGAAACGCTACGCGGTTGTCCTCTCAATTCTCCAATAAACAAAGCCACGTAGGCACGCCATACATACAAAACGAGCAGCCACAAGCTGCCAAAAAAATAAAATAAAAAGAGCAGCCAGAGAGCAAAACACTAGGATGAGCTTACTGAAACTCGAGGATCCGTGGTCGAAGCGCAAACGCAGCTGCTTCGCAGCTCCCGAGACGCTGTAAAACGAAACGCAGCGGAAACTCTCGAAGCGCGTCGCCGCGGCTAACGGAAGCTGCGAGCGGGTGGGGTACCGTGGTGTACTCAGTTTTACCGTGGAGGAAACCAAGCTCAAGCGTCTCACTTTCACCTCGTCGCGGAGCTCTCACTCACACCCGGCTGTCGCTCGCTAGCTCATCTCAGCTCGCGGTGCGGCCCTCCAGGCTCCAGCCTCCTGCCCGAGCGAGCTCGCACGACTGACTGATTACCGTGCCCACTAGGCAGGTAAAAACAAAGGACGGTCCGGCCAAAACCGTGTGGGCAAAACCAGGAGCACATGGAGGAGTCGAGCCAACCAGAGGCGATGCTGGACACTGGACGAGATCCCCGACGACAGGGACGCGTCTCCCACGTTCACTGGATCAGAGCGCAGCCCAGCGGCCCCGCGTTCCGCCGCCGCGTACCGGCTCTGGCGCCCGGGCCCGAGACCCGCGGCCTCCAAAAGCCACGGGCCACGGCCGCCCAATCATGCTCGCTGCCTCGTGCCAGCTCGTGCCAACTGCAGAACTGCTAAGTAAGCAGGCACGCAGCTGCTCAACGCGCTCGCTTCCGCCGCGACCTGAAGACCTCAAGATGCAAGCGCACGAAGCCACCGCAAGCTCCTATATATACGCCCTCTTGTTTTCCCTGCCCCACTCATCCCACCATCTTCCTCCCATCGCGCCATCGCCTCCCTCACTCTGAGCCCAGCACAAGCCTAACACAGCTGTCTGCGTCATCGTTCTCTATATTCTTCGACCGTTTCGCGAGATCCTGCAAACAATGGCGGTGACGCCGAAGAAGGCGGCTTCGGCGTCGACGAAGAAGCCGTCGATCGGGACGCGGGCGTGGCGGCGGCTGCGGCTGGCGGTGCTGTGGGCGCGCCGGGGCGGCGCCGCGCA
>BCLF01000003.1:1504026-1538403 GCA_001602275.1 Zoysia japonica | reverse complement strand
ACAGCCTGCGCCTGCTCCGGACGCTCCGCCGCCACGGCATCGGCCACGGCGCGGCGACCGGCTCCGCTACGGCGAGCGCGAGTTCTCCATCGACGAGACGCCGGCGTTCCGGTTCCGCACGCCGTCCGCGCGCGTGCTCCGCCTCATCCCCTGCATCGCACCGGCCACGCCGGGGCTGTGCTACGGCGACGACCGGTACTTCTTCGCCGACGCGCTGCGCGGCGAGGACGAGGGTGACAACGGATACGACGACTCCGGGTCCTGCTACTACGGCTACGGCGGCGCGTACCACACGGAGATCGCGTGCGACGACGACGACGAGGACGGTGGCGAGAGCTGCTGTGTTGACCAGGAGCGGCTGCTGGAGCGCGATATAACGGAGCCGCGCCGCGCGAGCAGGGTGACGGAAGCCGCGGAGGGCGGCGAGGACGCCGGGGTGGACGTGAAGGCGGAGGAGTTCATCGCACGGTTCTACGCGCAGATGAAGCTGCAGCGCCAGATCTCATGGCTGCAGTACGACGAGATGATGCAGAGGAGTGTCAGCTAAGTAGATGAGATCAGTCCTTTGGTTAAATTTTGAGCTCTGGTTCATAGATACATACGTGCTCAGCACTTGTACACAGCAGAATCATCATTCCATACATACAGAACATGATTTTTGCTTGAATCCGTGTTCGATTTTGGTTTGCGGATTTGGCCATTGTTACGTGCTTCCACTCTAGTTGTTGGAACCTTTCAATCTAGTTGGTGTCCACTAGATTGATTGGTTTGAGCGTTTTCGCCAAGGAACCTTTCAGTTGTGCAGCAGGAGGACATGTTCTGAAACTGAATGGTGCTTCCACTCTGAAGCAAGGGCATCGCTGTATCAGGCGCGTGAAGCCGTGAGGACCGGTGCTTCCACCAAAGTTACACAACGTGACATCAGTATTAGGTTGTTTACAGCCTTATCATTCCTGAATGGAATTTCAGGTGGGGATACCTCCCCCCCCCCCCCCCCCCCCCCCCCCCCCTCTCCCCCCGGTTGACCTTAAAAAAAAAAAGGTTGCACAACGTATAATACCAGCTTTGTGTCCGGAAATAAAAGAAAATTACATTGCAGAGGGACAGTGTCCGGATGTTCATGGATGTCGCTGATTCAGTTGAGATCGTGTCTCGCGACTCTGTCCACTTCACTGGCAATTCAAATCAGCAAATACGAGATGATAACACCAGACAACATGCAGAAGGAACCGAGGTGAAGCTAGAGTGGAGAAGACCCTGATGCACAGCGTCAATTGTATTACATGGTTTTAAAGCAATTTTTAACTTTTCTAAACACTATTAACAAACAGAAAATCACTTTGCACATTGGCGAAGAGGAGGCAGCTCTTTGCTCCTGCCGGCCCTAGGCGTCCTCCATGTAAAAAAGTCACAAAACTTATCGTCTTTCGAACCCTGATGCTTTGTTGTGGGCGTCCTCCATGTAAAAAGTCACAAAACTTGTCGCCTCTTTCTAACCCTGACGCTTGGTTGTGGTTGTGCTTTCTGCTTGTGCGAGAAACGTACAAAAAATGATTATTTACGCCACAAAGATTTTACAGATCTCTATCTATATCTCTTCAGGGAGGGAGTACCTATGCTATGCTGAGACGGCATCCTGTAGTTATATGCGGCCTCACCTGTTCCGTGTTAAACATTTCCTTAATCAACACAACCTAGGTTAATCCACAGCCTATGGAGCTAATCACAGGCACACAACCCAAAAATTTTTGGAATAACTCCAGCAGTAAATAAGCCCAATCTGACCGAGTCGCTTGGGCCGCTTGGCGAAGATGACTTGCATCCCATCCCAGCGGGCTTGTTGCTCACCGGACAGTTAGCACCGCTGCACTGCTGCCTCGCCCACGGCCCACCTTCCATTCTCCTGCAGTTTATAACCTCCCACCTCCGCCTCCTTCCGCTATCCCACATCTCCCCGCGCTTGTCACACCCCCGCCACCCACCCACCCCCCCCCCGCCAGTCGACTGCAACTGCCCAAGCAGGTCAACCCGCGCAACGAACAAAGCCTGGCGCGGCCGGCGCGTGCGCGCCCGCCATGGACGACGACTTCGACAGCACCTGCTTCACACCTTTCGCCAGCGCGCCATCCAGCCCCGGCCGCTCCCCCGCCTTTGGAGGCGGCGGCGGCGGCGGATACTTCTTCAGCGCGCCGGCCAGCCCCATCCACCACCTCCTCCTCTCGTCCTCGAGCTCGGCCTCCGCCGCGCCCGGTGCAGGCTGCGGGTGCGCGGGCGACGCGGAGTTCGAGTTCGGCGGGCCCCGCGGGCCCATGATCTCCGCCGACGAGCTGTTCCACAACGGCCAGATCCGCCCGCTCACCATGCCCCCGCTCCCGGATCTAGACCCGGGCAGCGACGACGACGACGACAGCAGCGTCGGTGCCGACCGCGTGCCTGCTCCCGGCCGTGGACGCGACCTCACGCCGCGGTGCGGGTCCGTGCACCGCCGCGCGCGGTCCATGTCCCCGTTCCGCAGCCCGTCGCCGCGGCTCAAGCTGCTCAATGCGATCGTCCCTGCGCCGGATCTCGGCCCCGGTCCCCACGCATCGGCCGGCCCGCAGGAGTCCGCGCCGCCGGTCACCGCGTCGTCCCGCTCGTCATCGTCCTCGTCCACATCCTCCTCCTCGTCGGCGTCATCGTCCGGTGGTCGCGGGTCCCGGCGCTGGGTACTCATCAAAGACATGCTCCTCCACCGCAGCAAGAGCGAGCCAGGCAGCGGCGCCGCCCGCGCTCACGACTCCCCCGCGGCGTCCAAGCCCGAGCGAGCGTGGCCGTTCTCGCCCTCGTGGGCGTCGCGGGAGAGGATCGCCGCTAAGCTCGGCTTCGTGCGGACACCAACTGCAGCGGACAGCGAGGAGGCCGGGACGCGAGGTCAAGCAGGGAGGGGGAAGCCGGGCCGGCGTCGGTCAACGACGGTGGCGGCGGCGCATGAGAGGTTGTACGCGGCGCCGAACCGGGCGCAGGCGGAGGAGATGCGGCGGCGCACGTTCCTTCCGTACCGGCAGGGCCTCCTTGGCTGCCTCGGCTTCAGCTCCCGCGGCTACGGCGCGCTGCACAGGCTCACCAAAACCCTCAACCCCGTCTTCTCCCGCTGAAGAAATCACGGAGGAACTCGGAAAAAGTTGTCGAGAGTTATTGGTTGCGCCGGTTGATTTGATCATATTAGCATCCAGTTCAGGTCTTCAAGCATCCGAGCTTTGTGTCCTCTTCGTTTTTCGCGTCTGCATTCTGTATAGACAGCAGCGTGCGTGAGTTGGGTGCGTGCTCCCTCCAGCGTTCGGAGTGGATGATAGTTTGCTGATGGTCACATCAACCATGCATGATAAATGTGGCGCGAAATAGTTTATGGTGCCTTTCTGTGTGTTCAGGTTGGTGGAGTGTGTATCCTGGTCGTATAAAGCATTTATGTACTCGTGCCAATTTGCACGTTTCCACAGACCACTGTTTTTACTACGTCTGGCTACGCTGCCATAGGTACACGAGCTCGTACTCCGGAGGATTTCACTGCTCGGCTCACGGATTTGCTTGCGAGGAGGAGCCGTACGATCCGCCTTTGCACAACCTTTGCGCCGCGCCCCCTTTCCTGGCCCGGTACGAAACAAAGGGATCGGACGCGGGTAGTACCACCACCGCAATAATCACCCACGCCGAGATGCGCGTACGTCCATCCACAGGCGCGCCGACGGACAAACGGAAGCGGTGGTGGTTGCCGCGCTCAGTCACAGCGGACCCGCCCGATTTTGTCACGGCGAAACGAAGCGGATGAGTCGATGACACAGGCACCGGCGCGGCGGCGCGCAATGGAAGTGCACATGAGGCGGAGGGCTGGCGCGCACGTGCCGTGTCGGGGGCTGGCGGGGTAGCCGCGTCGTCCTCCCCCTCTGCAGGGGCCCTCTGCGCGCAGCCACCGCATCATTGGGGTACGTTTCGAGATCCGGGACGCGCGTGGAGAGAAGCGCGCACCCTCGTCTGCGTCTAGGCTTTGCAGTTGACATCGATCAGCAGTGCGGCGGACGTGACGCCGATCAAGGTCCTATAACGCTGAGCATGATTGCAGCACACACGAAGTAGATAATACTCCTGCTATCCACTCTCTTGTGTTTGATTTTGCCCTGCCCTTTCTTCTCATTCCTTAAGTGCAGTAGAATCGATTTTTTTTATAAAAAAAAAGTGCAAGAGAATGAGAACTCCCTTTGCAATACGAATTTTCTTTTATTAGGTGTGAGGTCAAAATATTACATCTTCTGGAGTAGGAGTACCAAAGATTTGATTCATTTTCCATGTTTTCACTTCAAAATTAAATCGACCGGTGTGTTTTCTTCTGGCTGCTGCATTTCTCATGCAACTACAGGTTCTACAGCAGCATCCTCTAGCTAACAGTTGGAGTTCGGTTTTGTCAGTGGTACATCGACGCACGGAGTAGCAACACCACTGGTAGCTGTGAGCCGAAACTCTAGTTCCCTGCAGGTGCGCCGCCGGGCGGTGAGCGATCCACCCCACGCGCCGCCCGCACTCTGCAGGCCCAAATAATTCCCCGCTTAGCGCGACCAAACACGTCTTAGCGACACCGCCTGGTACGGAGCCGTCCGCACTCCGTCGATCTCGTGCCGGGCAGGCGGGGTGGCTCGTCGCCCTCCTCGTCTGCACGCAGGCCAAGCATAATCTCGTGATTGTCCAATGTTCATCGCAAGCTGACAAACATGCGGTGGTGGTGGTGGTGCCACTGGCACTGCCGCAGCGATCGGTAACATTCGATGCGCGCAACAGCAGTCAGTACTACGCGCGGGCAGAATAATTGCGGAATGGGGTCGGCAGGCACATGGACGGCGAGAGAAAGAGCTGTGGAACAGCCAACAAACCTTCCGACGAACGAATTTATCTTCTCCCAACTGCAGAACTGCAGTTACTTGTAATTGTGTCAGAGATTTCCTCCTGTTTACGGCCCGAACCATAAGAATCTCTGAAGCGAACACGTACCTGTAGAAGTGCAGATCGATCGACTGATTCAGCATGATATCATCATCTCTGCCATTGCCCCCCCGGCCGTGCCGGGCAATCGGCGACTGTCCTGCCGCAGTCCTCGGACACTGACCGGATACCGAACGCCGGAATTTACGGACACAGCGTCGACAGCGAGCGGCGCTAGAATGCGCAGCGCCCCGAGCGAGACTGGACGGGACGGGCGAATGTCCTTCGCCAGAAAGCCGTCGTCCCGGGTTTTTCAGTCAGATGCCTCGCGCCCCATCATCTGGTCTGCGGGGACTGCGTCGCTTGTCGTATTTTCGACGCTGAAGCTGGTAGGGGTAGCTAAAAATCACGAACTCGCAGTGCGGCGGTGCCGTCTCCATCGTCGCGTCCTGCCGCGCTAGGATTAGACCCATTCCAAAACAGAGGAAGGATTGGAGGACGTGGGGCAAATCCGCTAAGCTATCGGCGGTACTACTCCTAGTCCACATGAAACCTTGTGACGCAGGCGGCCACTGTCATCACTTCGCCTACGCGCAGATAATGTCTGTGTCAAACACGGGGTGCTCCTGCACTGTCATTTCTCGCTGTCGGCTACTACTGCCTCTTCTCGGTGAAATCCATGGAGATAAGGGAATAGAGACTCTGCCGGTTGTTCGGTTAATTCTACTGTCGAGCATAGTACTCTGCAGCAGCGTTCGCAGCTCGCAGTGATTATGCAACCTGAACTACTGCTAGCTTTTCTCAAGCTAACCGTGTTGCTCACAACACAAGCCAAACCCTGCTGTTTTCATCATGCATCGTGGTGACCAAAGCTTGACTCCACTCTACCCTGATGAGCCATGGAAGATTCAACACCGCTTCGCTTGTGCAAACAAGTCCACTCCGTGCGGGAAACCAGGACCTAGTTACATGCTAAACTCTACAAAAATTTGTACTACACACGGTAGCCTATCTACATGCGCTGCGTCGATCAACACTTCACGAAAGCCTGTCTGCCTGCCAGCCCGTCTTTCTATCAGCCTGCCTGATGGATGAAGAATGCGTGCTCAGAAGTCAGATAGGAGCCACGTCGCGAACGACTCCAGCTCCTCCGGGTTGCAGCCCACCGCGGCCTGCGGCTCAGCGGCGGCCTGATTATTCTGGGCCGGATCGCCCCACAGATGGGCCGCAAACCCATCCCAATCCATGTCGAGGAGATCGTCGCCCGCCGCCGCCTCCAGCCCCGTCGTGAAGGACGAACTGTATCCAGCAGCACCGTCAATGCCGGTGTTGGACAACAGGAGGGCCTCCATGTCCATCTCGGTCTCGGCCTCCCAGAGCCCAAGGTCCAGCGGCTCCTCTAGCAACGACGTCATCAGCCCGCTTGCGTCCTCGCTGCACGGCCCATCGTTGTCACTGACGCTGTTGGGCTGGTTCTGGTCCGGGTCGACCACGACGCTCCGCGCGCCGTCGTCGCTCTGCGGCGGGCTGGACGCCGCGGACGTCGCGGCTGCAGGACTGAAGGCGCTGGTTTCCTTCGCCTTGGTGGTTGTCTTGGCAGGCTCCGGTTCGGCGTCCACTTTCTTGCTGCCGGTCTTGTCGTCGCTGCTGGTAGTGCTCTTCAGAGCAGACCGGCCCGGGGTCCGTCCGCCGCGGCGTTTCCCGGCGCTGTGCAGCTTGCTGATGTCGATGGTGATGGTGGTGTCGTTGCCCGCGGTGAATATGCGCCGGTACGTGTGGATCTGCCGGCTGAGGTGCGAGTTCCAGTAGTTCTTGATCTCGTTGTCTGTTCGCCCCGGGAGGTGGCTAGCGATTAGGGACCACCTGGCAGTTTCGGACAAAACAATGTTACACACGGGACGATCAAAATTACCAAAAAAAAAAAGAATGGGAGCGGACTTTGATGTTTCAACGACTGGCCAGTTGCTTTTGTAAACCTAACAGTAACAGGTTCACAAAGTTCAGTAGGGGTACGTGACAGAACTGAGCTGATACGTGGTGCAGCCACGGCGCGGTAACCAGGTCGATCAGATGTGTTTAAACATGGAGCGTGTCGTGTTCAAACATGGCGTATGTGACAGAACTGAGCTCATACTGATGCACATGTGTCGTTAGCATGTCGTGTCGTGGGCGGGGAAAGAAAGCAACGGAAAGCACCGTGTACCATCCAAAGAGGCCGCGTCGGCCGGGGATCTCTCCAGTTTTGTCAACGTAGAGGCCGTAAATCATTAAACAATTTGCGGGCCCGTACGTCATTAAGCCCGCGGGGACACGGACAGGGACCGACCATCGGTGAACGTAACACCCAACGCCGGTGCGCTTTACGCTGTGCCGGGACGATGATCTGCGAAATCGAAAGATGGATACGTACGCCGTGGACGACCGAGTGATCTATAGAGCCAGAAAGCCCCGTGTGTGTGCGCGTCCTCGAGAAGAACGTGAGTGATGTATCCATCATCCATGGGTCCATGGACGGACGCGGACACGGCCGGTGCCGAGTAGCCAGCGAGTCACCCGTCAGTAGTTAAGGAGCGCTGTCTTTCCCGGTTGTCGTTTCATTAGAGGGCTCCCGTCAGTAGTTAAGGAGCGCTGTCTTTCCCGGTTGTCGTTTCATTAGAGGGCTCTTTCATTTCATGAGTCACTTGGGAGTTGGGACCGAGCTCAGCTCGCCTCCCCCAAAGCGAAGGCGTGATCGAGGGTCCCGGCTGTCGTGTCCTTGGGCTTCTTTCAAACTGTACCACCAGATATGGCTCGATCGACAGACGAAATAAATTTTGTGCCAACGCGCGGGCCAGTGGTCCATACGGGAGGGAGCTTAGCACATATGTTACGCTGTTAACGTGGATTGTGACGTGATCGCCTATTGCTAAGAGCTATATACTGTAGCTAAATTAAAAGATCTATAGTCGAGGTGATTGTTCAGCTTGTACTCCTATACGGAGTACTCTCTTGCACTTGGCAGCAATCATAGGGTTCGTACCAGCGTTCAATTTTTCTGTTTCCGCCGACACGATCGCTAGCGGGTATAGGCGTATAGCGCGGCTAGCCGATTTTAAGAGGCTGTACTTTGCACCGTGCCCATGTCGATCTCCATGGTCATTTTTTTATATGATCTCCATGCTGTGGATGTGTCTCAGAAAAATTATGTCTACGCGACACACGGCAGCACTTATCTACTACAGTCTACAGTGTAGTTTATGGTCATCAGGATTAAGGAGAGTCATAAATCTGCGGTTGACCCTGAATACTTTTACAAGGAGCGAGCTCGGATCAGCAAATATACGCCATGCATGCATGAGACGCGTGGCCTCTAGAGTAACATGCAATCCGATGTGAGTAAACTGTACACGCGCCTTACCCTTGCGCCGCACAGTTGGGCTGCAGTATTTGCAGTGATAACGACGCAACTGACCGCGGGCAGATCTGCGCTGTAGAGCGTGCATGCGTAGACCCACGGATAGTTTAATGAACAGTGCAGATAAAACACATGCAGGACTCGATGCCCAGTTAATTTAGGGATGGTTGTGCTGCCTCAACCATGCAGCCGTGTTATTCAGCCGACGACTGCCATCCACTAGTACTACTCCATTGGAGTACTCCAGAATACTCATGTTCCAGTCGTGTGTCTACAGTCAGAGCTTGCCAGTGCAATTTTAGGATTTTTCTATTTGAACAGTGTGAAATTTTATGGCGCATGACGCGACGCATGGTAACGAGATTTCGTCAGAACTACTCCGCCCCTTATCGCACTGCTCTGGCTCTATAGTCAGAGACTTTTCTACACCTGGGTTCTCGGGTACATTAGCATTACGTGGCAGTGGTTCCGATGACGGATCAGGAGTCGATTCTCTATTCATGGTTGGATGGACACTTGTTGGTCAGAAGTCAGTGTAGTAGCAGTATTAACTACAAGTAGGGGACGAGAGAGCGTTGTTAATTACCTGTTCCCAAGGGTGGCATGGAGCTTGATGATGATGTCTTCTTCTTCCTTGGAGATGTTACCCCTCTTCACGTCGGCCCTCAGGTAGTTGATCCACCGCAGCCTGCAGCTCTTGCCGCATCGCAGCAGCCCTGCGAGCATGAGACGGAATTGAGAAAGATATTTCGATTGTCATGCATGACTGGCTGATTCTTATTTCAGCTAGATAGCTGCGGACGAGGAGGAACTTGCTGCGCAGAGAGCTTGTGCGTCATGCGCGCACACAGTACTCCCTCTCGCCAGCTCGTATGCTAGATGCAAGTGTGAACAGGGTAGACCAACAAAGCTATGGCAGGGAAGAAGGCGCCGTGGTTTAGTGTGTAGAGAACGAGTTACCTGCATTCTTAGGAAGCGACCTCCAGGACCCCTCGCCGTGCTTGGCAATGTAGCTGGCGAGGATCTCGTCCTCCTCCGCCGTCCACCTCCCCCGCTTCAGCCCCACCTTCTCGCAGCACGGCGCCCTCCCCATCGCGCGCGTTCTCGGACGACCAACCGGCACTCGGCTGTCGGTCCTCTAAGTCTGTCACTCAGACTGCGCTAACTTTCTCGGCAGCAGAGGACAGCGGAGGCAGCCAGCGGGCACGCTAGCTATCGCCGCAAGCGTGCGTACGTCCAAGGGAGTTGGTGGTCGTTGTTGGTGTACGTGCACGGGGTCAAGCTAAGGCGAGATCGCTCCACGCTGCTTGCTGGCTACGGCGCGACGCCACCGCGCACTGCAGGCGCTGTAATATAGCGGGCGGCGCGCGCGCGGGACCGGGGACCGGCCATCCGGGTGATGGCTGATTCGTTCCGCTCGCCCGCGCCCGTAAGCCAACGCCGAGCCGGGTTGCGTTTACGTCCGTCGCGGTAACCAGCTGGAGCCCGGGTGCGCGGCCGTGTGGCTTGGAGCCGCGGACACCTGTCCGCCCGCGGGGAAAAGGGCGCCGTGGCGCCTGGATTCACCACCGTTCCCCTCCGCGGCCTCGCGAGCGACCACGTTGTCGGCGGCCCGCTTCGCCCCCAAGTACGACTACGTACGCGCGCGGCAGTAACGACGGCGTACGTACTCCACGGACTAGCGGTACCGTCTGATCTTGCCAAACTCGCTGCTGACAACCGGGCGTCCGGTCCGGCGTGCAATGTCTCCCTCCTCCCCGCCGTCCGCTCCATCACTGCGCCTAAAGACTACTTTATCTGCGATGATGTTGGGATAGGCGGCTGTGGAGTACAGTTATTAAACGATTTGGTTCGCTCCTATTCCGCGGGCCGAGTAATCAAGCTTGTTCCGGAGTTATTTGAGCCAAACTTGATCCCACTTGTACGCTCCGCTCGGCGGCGCTCTGAGGCGTTCGTACGTGCTACAGTCCCGCTAAGCCCAACCATCCCAACCCTTTTTTGTTACCCTGAGCCCCGCCCCGGCCGCCCGTCCATCATTGTGAAAAAAAATCTTTGCAGTGGATTTTTTTCACAAATTATTTTAGGTTTTACTTAAATTTCAGTTAAAAATAATAAAAAATTTATTTGATTCTAATCTGATCTAACTTTCAATATTTTTATTTTTTTTCGGCTCGTTTTCACCCCTGGTGCAGGGAGTGTGCGCGTGCTCCAGCCTCCAGCTAACCTTCCGCGTGCCGACGCATCGCTCGTTCCCCAGCTACTGGCTTGTTGGCAAGTAATTGGCGGCACAGTGAGGCTGCGTACTCGCGACGGATCGCACGGGAGCGAGCGGCGCAAGCAGGCGGCAGCCGGGCCAGCCCGGGGCGCGTGGTAGATCGATCATCAGTCGCGTTTCAACCACCAAGCGTGTACTCGTCAAGGATGTTCTCACCGCTTATGGAACCCGTGCGGCGCCGGGCGCTGGTGCACGACGGCATGTGCTCCGGGCCGGCCTCCGGGGCTCCGGGTTCTGCCGGTAGCTACTGACGAATCGACGGTCGACTCGCATGCGTGGTTTTCCGTTCATGTGCGCGCGGGCGGCGTGGGTGATGGACAATTGTCCGGAGTTTTCGTCGACACCGACACAGGCTTAGCGCACTCCCGCGTCAAAGCATGTGCGCGCACGCTAATGTTCTGGATACCGGTGTGGCAGTGACGCAGTGTATCCTATATCAACCGCGCTTTCGTGGCAGTGCGCGTGTCGATGTACGCGCTTGTAGACGTGTACTTTGCACTACAGAAGGATAATATTGTACGCCGTGTATATAAACACAAGAAGGCGCCAGGCAATTGGAGTTATTGGAACGTAGAAAGCCACTTTCATAGTACTAGTAAAATAAATATTTTTTTAGATTTTCAAATATTTATCTTTGAAAATTTGTGAAAATATTATTTATTTTATTATAAAATAATTTATTATTAGAAGTACTTTAAACTTAACTTATTTGTTTTTTATATTTTTTAATTTTTTGAATAAAATGAATAGTTAAATGTTAATTTTAAAAAAATTAAAAACATCACTTATTTTAGGACGCAATAATAGAACGTATCGTCTGGACCAGATATTTCTCTAGACTTCCCGCTTTCTCCACGTAATTGTTTCTGAATACAACATAGGATTACAACTTTTTTTAAGGATTCATAGCCATCAATCATTTTTTAAACTTCCGCCAGCAATTTCTGAAATTTTATTAGTTTGACATCCCAAGATTGAGATAGCACCGGGTTCATCATCGAAAACTTTTCATTGAAAATTTCAAATAGATATAATATTTTCTAGTTGAACAGTCTCCTGCAAGATGTCATTGTGTCTTAAATGATAAGTTTTTTAGCAGAGGGAGCACTAATTTTAAAAAATTGTCCAACACGTCTCTAACCAATCCATTTCACCTGAAATCCTCAAACATTGCTATGACAAACGGGCAAATGTGAAAACCTCGTAGCGGAAAAGTCATTTCCAGAATAATTAGATTGTCCTTATTGGCATGTCTTATATGCTTTCCCAAAACTGGCTTCTCCAGCTGTTGCTGGCTTGATTGAAAGTATGACAAGCATGGCAGTGAACGTGACTCGATCTATAGTCCAAGGCCGTTTCATTATGATGTTTGGACAGGCAATAAAAATGTCGTTCAACCTGCAACGAGACCGAGGTTCCTGTGACCAAATAAGATCGAAAACCTTATAAAAGCAAAATGTGAAAAATAAAGCTGGCGTGTAGGTGGACGAATGGGACAGCATAGTACGGAGTATAGTTGTAGCTGGTTCAATGAAACCTTCCGTTTCAAAACTCGGCCGGTGTCCCACGGCGTGGATGAACAGTATTTACTAAATCTTTGCTTTATTAATATAGGTGTATATATTGCATTAAGGATGTAAGTAATTTAGTTCTCTCTCGAGATTTCATCTTTAAGCTACTCAATTTGTTTGGAAATATAGATTTTGCTGTTGCTGTTGTTGTTATATAGATTCGTGGATGTACACACTTACATCCGTGTACTGCATGCAGTGAGCGGACGTCTTGACAGCAACGGTGGCAGAGAGAAGAGAGCTCTCATGAGGGCGGGGCTCTAGAAAATACCACCTAATCACACGGTAATCAATTTCCAAACGCATGAAAAGGCAAAAACAAGTGGACGCGAATTGAAGATTGACACACGACTCGTCACCGGCGTTTACACGATGCCAGGAGGAGCACGTAGCCCGAACATATTCTACTGTAATCGCCAAGGCACTTGTCGCGGAGCCGGTGAAATAAACGTACGAGCTTACTTATTTGTTCGTTTGCATAGCGAAGGGCTGAGACGATGACAACTCAAAATAAAGGTCTGGAAAATCAGGGACCTCCGGGCCCGTGAGTCACGCGATGCGATGCGACGTGCCTCTTTCCGATCATTCGGCCGATACGTCGTCACGATGGGCGTGGTGCCATGGATGAGGGTTAACAAAACCGTAAAAATCGATCTGGTTTTTGGAGTTTTCAGTGAAAATTGAACTTCGAATTTTGTTTTAAAAAGTTGCAAATTTTGAAAAATTTCAGAATTTTAAAAAGCGATAAAACCGATCGATAAACCAGTAAAACTGATAAGTAAGGTGGTGAACTGATTGGTTTCAAACTTTAAAACTTGAAAACCGATAAAACCGTTCGATAAACCGGTGAAACTACTCGATAAACCGAAAAAATCGACCGATTTTCGATCAAATTTTGTTTTTTTATTTGAAACGATTTTTGACTGATTTTTATGATTTTTGCAGTTTTCGTTAAATCGACGTGCCCCAGTTTTACCGGTTCAAACCCGTTTCATACAGTAGCTGACCCACGGTGCCCCGAAGGATACTTATGGTGGCCCCCAAAAGCTGTTGCTTGCCTCGTCGGATGAGAGATAGCAGGCGCCCCTCTTCCAAGTTACGTCCGGAGTCTGGAGTCTGGACGCGTACTGAAACCCGATCGACTATAGCAATTAGCAATGGAACCAGAAGAGCGGAAAGCCGTGGCAGCAGCTGCGACAGTGATGGAGCTACAGTTTAAATTTATTAGAGCCGTTTAGATCTCCGGAATTTAATCAATTTTTATAAATCAAATTTCATAAAATTGAATTGCGTAGAATTGAATTAGTTGAAATCCCATTCAATTCCATTTTTCATGTTTGGCTATCAGAGGAATTAAATTTTTTGAATCAAAATCATATAGTGGCTGCGACGGGCGTTGCGTAATTGCGTTGGTGTCTCCGAGACGAAACCATGGCGGCCACTAGCGACATCGCGGCGGTGGGCATGATCGACGCGGGGCAGATGGCCTCGGGCATCACCCAGCTGGCCGCAAGAGGTCTCTCCCGCGCCGTGTGCTCCATCTCCGCCTCCCTCCGCCACCTCGCTGCCAAGGGCCAGCTCTCCCAGATGAGGCCTCTCCTCCTGAATCGGTGAAAACAAAACCATGGTGCTTTCCCCTTGACGATTTCGGAAGACTCCATCAAACAGATAAGGTGCGTCTCGCGTGTGTAAGAATTTGATTCTATGAATAAAACTCACCAGGACTGAAGTGATTTGTAGACGCCGCTCAATCTCGTGGACGGTGATTTGAAGAATAAAGAACACCTGCCGAATCTTCAAGATCCTATCCTCATAACCTAATGCTCGTCGGCGCCAGAGCTACATCCGGCGTGGTTGATTTCACGGCCGTGGCGTACCCCTACGCGACTTGCCTCCATCCACCCCGCTCAGCCTTGAGGCGGCCAATGAAGGGGAGGCAATGGTGGCGGGGAAGGGAGCGGCACATCGGCTAGGAGGAGGCGGCGGCGGCGATAGGGACGAGCGAGCTTTGATTTATCCGAGAAGCGTTTAGTGGACGACGGAGTTCGGGACTCCAAAGAATTCCAGATGTTTCTGTTGATTTGGGTTAGAATTTGCAAGCAGCCCACCGAACAAGTGATTGGAATTGAGCCAGAATCCATATTTCAATTCTTTAGAGTGTCAAACAGGTTAAGGTTTGGAATCAAATTCAATTCAAACCAATTCTAAACAAACAAACAGGCCCTTCGAGGAATTTGGATTTTCGTGAGGTCAGCTGACAAAAAAGGTTCACGACCAGCAAATGCAGCTACTTGTACGCAGGAACTGCTTGGTTTTTTATCTGAACGCAGATAATTGTACGCAGGAATTGATATGTTTCTGGCGGCCTCCGCAGCATGAAAACGACCAAACAATAAACATGAACAGTCAGTCATTCAACGGTCAGAAACTTTTTTTAAGCCATTAATAATCAGGAACTGTGGCACCCAGCCTTCCCTTCGGACAGATCTCTCAATCAACCGGGTTTGTTTTCCAACAGTGCACAAAAAGCTTGTGGGTGACGGGGCAGCCACTGCGCCGCGCGGAGGAGTTCCTCCCCACAGCTCCGGTGATGTGTTGCCACGGAGCTGCATCACCCCCATCTTTCCCCGGCGCGGACGAGTGGACGGGAAGGCCGCCGCATCGCGGCCCTCCCGGCTGATCACACAGATCAGCGCAGGTAAAAAAGAAGAAGAAGAAGAAGCGGTGTTAAACCTGTCGGCTTCATCCGAAAAGTGCGCCGAGACCTTGCTGACACGGCATGATGCTGCCCGGCTGATTGGGAAAGCCTTAAATTCGCAACAGTGATCAGGCTCGCGAGACGGCTATTAAGGCATGATGCTGCCAGTCGCCGGCGCCGTGACACTTTGTCAGGTAGCCGGCCACTCTCGCTGCTGTCGTGCGATGGATATTCCACGCTTCTAGAATCACGATGGAATCTTTCGCATCGTGTAATGATTTATAGTCACGCTTGGTAGAGCAATGCTGTCAGAATGTCACTCGTCCAATGCAATGTACTCCCAGACACGAGTCCGGAGGAGAAGTATGCTCCCCAACGCACATGCATGTTAATTTGTCTATCATTCTATCAATCACCAGTGTTTCGTACCATAAGCCAATGAGCAAATGATACCTTGAAAAGCCACACGATCTAAGGACGTCAGATTGATGTAGTAGATGTCTCTTCGATGTCGATATCATCTTCATGTGTCACCGCTAACTATGCACAAAATTTTGTTGGGACAGATTTTGATACCCCAATGCAAAATAATCAAAAGTTGTAGAAGCTGCAATTCCGATACCCCAATGCGGCGCGCGGCTAGGCGCCATGAACTAAGGACCGGCGCCATCGCCAATCTCACTGCTTAGCGGTAGTGCCAACTGCCAACGCAGCTGAGAAGCTGTACATATGGCCAAAAGCCGTCGCTCTCGCGATTGTTGCCGTGGTCTGGAACCTGTCGTCCTAGAGGGTGTCGACGAGCGACCGGCCCACGATCGCACGCCCCTTTGCGACTGTCGGAGGCAGTGTGCATGCATCACGTGAGTGTGTGTGCGAGCCTGCGTCCAGCTTCGATATATGTCGCTTTGTTCGCGTGGCGCTCCGGCGCGCTCGCTGCCCGCCCTGATGCATTGCCGTGCCGATTGTGACTGCGTGCTCGGGACCTCTCGCAGTCCGGTCGCGGCATCGAGCGCGCTCGCGCTTGCCCAGAGTTTTCTGCGGAAACAACGTTTTTCACTGGGACAATCCTTGCCCCAAACCAATATCGTGGAAGCTTAACTCCGCTATAGGGAGAAACCTGCTCTTCGTCACTCCTGCTCCTGCGAGGCCACAAGAGTTAGTAGGATCCTGAGAACCGAGTGATCATCGACTGCCTAATAAGGCGCGCTATCACCTTTGGGATTCCGTTTTCGGCGAAATCAAGCAGAACAGTACCCCCGATAACAACACTTGTGTACGGGACCATGAGCGGGGACGCCGGGGAGGACCCCGGCCTCTCGGCGCTTAAAAGCGAAAGGCACGCTGCTGCCCATGCTTACGATCTACTCCGACGGAGTACTGTACGCACCCATTAACGGCCATGGAGTGAGAGAGAGAGCAGACGAGCAAGCTAAAGCTTTCATCGTACAGTGATGCAGGTATCTCTCCACGTCTCGACTGAATAATGCATGCCGGGCAATACATGCAGATCGTGACACGATCGTCGTGCATCGGACCATCGGTGGTTATGGTGGCATTACTGGCACGTTTTCGGGCTGCGCGACGATCAGTGCTGAGGTCAACCATTCATGGTCCAGCCACACGGCATCATTTCGTTTTCGAATAGCCGGCAGTGCTGAAAATGGAAACGATAGTGGTGTTTTCCAACCTCAAGGCCTTTTTGAACGTAGGAATTTCACAAAAATTTTATAGAAATTTTATAAAAATCAATTTAATTTCAAAAAAAAATGTAAAAAAGGAAAAAAAAATTCTCACATTCAAAGAGGCCTTAATCAGGGCACTCTTCGTTGGTTCGCACGACGTTGGGGGATACTGGTTCTTCGAACTATCGACTGCATCTTCTGGCCATGTTGATATACAGGAGGAGTACTATTTTTGAACAAAATGTCACATGTGCACTTCAGATCGTTATGAGAAAATTTTGTTTATACAGTACGATTGCCTGAGAAATATGCATCTTGAGTTCCGTCAAGGGTTGACATGACCCTAACTCGGTGAAGTACGCTCACGGTAGAAAGCTCTGCCTTCCTGCTGTTGCTTCACTTGACAAAACGGCCCGATTGTGCACGGGTGAGCTCGGCCCGATTGTGCACGGGCTTGGTCTGGTCCGATTTCGAAGGTGAATGGATCGACACCCAATTTTGTGTATTGTTTCCGTTACTTTTCGGTGCAGGGTTGGTTGCTATCTGCAGGACTAGAGAGTATAGTGCGCGCATCACGGTCCCTTAACGAAATATTACTGCCTTGGCATGGCACTGCAGGAGCAAGGCAAACTGTAAAAATACACCGCACTATCTCAAGGGATCAGCAAGGAGCAGCAACCATGCGCCGCCGAGAAGCGTCAGCAAGAGCAGCTTCGGTGGAGCGGCAGCAACCTTGCCGCCGCCGCCGCTCTCGTCGCTGTCGCCGTAGATATCCGGGTAGTCACCCGTACGCGGCTCCAAAGCGTTGAAGTCTCCTGCACACAGGAATTCGCAGGCTGCGGTTCAGCACCGCACAGTCGACTGCGCGAGTCGATCGAACATTGCAACACTGACCTCTCCTGAGGGTGTGGCTGCATCCCCTCCGCAGCGCGTAGCGCACGTCCTCGACGGAGGCGCCGTTGTAGAAGGTGAACCCGTCCAGCGCGCTGGCCACGCAGTTGAGCACGTCCAGCGTCTCCACCACGCACGCGCCGCCGCAGTAGTCGTCCACGGCGTAGGCCGGCACGAGGATCATCCCCCACGGGTTCAGCCGGTACGCGGCCTCGCAGCAGCTGTACACCTGCGTGCACGGAGCGACAACACGCAGCTCAGCGGGGCTCCATCCAAAGCGAAAAAAATACAGTCCTCACCAGTGCTTGAATTACCTGGCCATCCTCGAAGCATTGCAGGGATCTCGAGGGTAGGTTCGGCAATGGATCCAACGGGACGAGGACGGCGCCGTCTGTCATCACCAGAACGTCGAAGCGTTAGTTTTGCCAGTTTGAAGCGATGATGGTACCAACGGACTCGTCAGTAGTATGTATCGTGAACTCTGTCGAGGCGATCACCTGGCTCAGGCCTACAGAGTCTCACGCAGAGGCAGAGGACCGCCGCGACATGGACGCACCAGCAGCGACTCTGACTATAAGCAGGGAGCCGAGCGCGCATCCTCGCTCCAGACGGCGGGCGGTGATCAATCAGCCGATTGATCCGTCTTAAAGCAGGGAACCGGCAGGGACGAAGAAGGAAGGAGCACCTGCAAGTTCAGACCTACTATCACCTGCCCACGACACTCGCTGCCTTCTGGATGGGGAGGGGGAAAAGCACGAAAGTTACAGAAAAGACGGTGGAGCGGGGATAACTTGTGAACGGCGGGTTGGCTCCATCCCAGGACTTTGAAGGCCACAGTGCCAGTAAATTACTGTAAGCTGTTCTTTCGCGGCGGTTGGCCGGACAAGAGTTCCTTCGATGCAAGCTGTTTGGTGGGAAAGTTGGAGCGGAGGAGATGCTTCTCGCCGAGTGCTCTCGTTTCCACCGGATTCGGCGAGTTACTATCACCAGACTCACGGTAAGGTAACGCGCCCCTGCTGAACGTCTGCGTCGGCGTGCTGCAATTTGATGCCCAGGCGAAAAATTAAACAGCATGATGACATTCCATCTCAAAATTGCACGTGTGCGTGGGAACACAACACAAAAATTGCATTATGTACTAATCTGTTTTTAAATTGTTATTATTAAGATTAAAAATTATAATTTAAAAAATGAAAAGTTGTTGCACTAATGATAATACTTTGAGGACAGAGTGATGTTTCAGGTATTTTGATCTAGCTAGTACGAAAGTAGCATGCGTGGAGGTGAAAGGTGAGCTATCGATGGAAGCACCATATTAAGAAGGGAAGGAAGGAGGATGAAAAAATGATTGGAGATGCGGGGTATCGATCCCCGTACCTCTCGCATGCTAAGCGAGCGCTCTACCATCTGAGCTACATCCCCTGTTTTGTGCTTCAAACTAAACTTTATATATTAGTATGCAGAAAAATACAAAGCCCATGGTGTTTGGAAAACGGGAAATGGAGTTGGTACGTGCGAAGAATAAATCTGAACCATTCATTCATCCATCTTATTAAATCTCAACCATTCATCTATTTTCTAATTTCTAATCCGCTTCATTTCCAGTTTCCAAATGTAAACGAGCAAGAGAGCCAAAAAAGTCAGACGAGCAATCGACTAAAAGTACAAGACTGCTGGCCTGAGAGAAGGCAGTCTCTCTCGAGAAACATGGCCCTGTTTCTCTTTTTTCTTTTCACACGGGCAACAATTGGGAATAAGACAGACCATGAACATGGGTTTAAAATGTAAAAAAAAGGTCCGAAAGACTTATTTTTTTTAAAAGGAGGATAAGAGAATTTAAAGATTATTTTTGGATGTTATTATGTGTTATTTACAACCTTTGCCTTTGGGAAATGTTTTCGACTTTGGAAGTTCTTGACAAGTCCCAAGTGGAGGAGATTAAGAGGTCATTAAAGAATTCTTCCTTTTAGTTCTCTTCGATGTATCGATCATGCATTCCTAAACAAGTCTTTCAAATTCAAAGTAGACTGAAAAAATATAGTTTTAGTGCTAACGCCCTCTAGTGCATTAAATCGGACATTTGACTAGCCGCGGTACACGGAGCTGCAACAATCTGCGGGCAGTAAACCCATATATTTGATAAGTTCGCTACTTAGCCATCTTTTTTCTATTTTTTTGAGCTTTCACTAGAGATTTAAACAGACATTTAAAGAGAAAATCTTCTCCGTTTCGATTATTATCAACTAGACTGCAATCTTTTTTTTCGATAAAGATTGCACTAGAGCACCTTCTACTTTTAATAGGCCATAAACAACAAATAAAGAAGAATTATTCTGAGCGAGACCATAAGAAACGACTCACTTTTTCATCGCCTGCTAGATCCAAATCTAAATATCAAGGTCCCTGCAACTGTAGAACACGGACCATGAACCAAGTCTAGGCAGTCGGAGAAGAAGGAAGAAAAGGAAGGCAAATTTTTCGTTTCATTTCCCTCCTAAACTAAGATCCCCGTTTGATTTTCCTCTCCCTCTCCCTCTCCCCCCGCCGCCTCGAATCTTCCCCAGTACACCGCCCCGCACGGAAGAGCGCAAACAAGAACAATCCCCCGAAACTGAAAACCGAAGGCCCCTCCGGAGGTTTCCGCGGCGCCCCTCGGGACCCCGCTCTCCACTCGCCGCTATGTCCTCCCCCAGCGGCGGCAGCGACGACGGGCGCCTGTTCGAGGGCGTGCGCTTCGTCCTCGCCGGCTTCGACCCCGTCACGGAGTCCCAGGTGCGCGCCTCTCCTCGCCCGGGTTCAGTAAATTTGGCCGCGGTTCGTGGCGATTGATTTCTTGGAGGAGCCACAACCGTAACTCTCCGATGCCGCGGTTATTGCAGTACCGGTCTGATATGGTGCGGCGCGGCGGCGTCGACGCCGAGCGGCTGGGCAACGAGTGCACCCACCTCGTCGTGTTCGGACTCCTCTACGTGAGTTTCCGGTCCTCAATTTAACCGTCTTGCTGTTCTGGCAGCTTGGTTGGGGGATTAGAAGTGATTTGCATTTTACCACGTTTAATGCAGGATGCCCCGGAGTGTGTGGCGGCGCGGGTGCAAGGGAAGAAGGTCGTCAGCGAGCTGTGGGTGGACGACAGCTTGGACCGCGGAGTACTTGCCGACGCCGATAAGGTCGGTTCGTTTTACTTACAATTGGCCATGTATTCTCGCTCAATTCTTCTCCAGCATCATAGATTAGTTTAATGAGGTGGCACTGTTTGCATTTTGACAGGCTCTCTATTGGCCTGTGAGAGAGCATACTGGAATTCCAGGTGCTGAGTCGCTGATAATTTGCTTGACGGGTTTCCAAAAACAATATCGAGAAGACATAATGGTAACTAGTGTTATCCCTGAGCCATATTCATATTGTTGCTTAATTTTGAATTTTGAGAATTTGACTTCGTCTTTGATCTAAATTTTAAATACAATATTAGAAAATAAACTTAGGTCACATTATTCATGAAATTCTGTGCTGTCATCAAAAGTTCCATTTTTTTGAGTTGTAGAATTATAGTTCACAGGTTGTGAACATCTGATAGCCTAAGTTATGGTTTTGGTTTGCGGACTGCCAATTTTCACCGCTCTCAACTAGTTTGTGATACTTTTTGTGCATCAGATGGCTTATCATTTTCATTTAATGAGATTTCTATCCGCAATCTTTATATTCACTCAAAACCACTTCTCATATTTTAAAGCAATTAGATGCCTTGTAGTTAATTGTTATAAAAGTCTGGCTATTTTGCAATCAATGAGTTACATGTGTGTGGTAAGGCTCATGGTTGCATTGATTATGTTGAATTATAACTTGACATCTAACATATCTGATGCAGAAAATGGTTTCTTTGATGGGAGCAGAATTCTCCAAACCATTGCGAGGAAATTTAGTTACTCATCTTATTTGTTATAAATTCGAAGGTGCGTTGTTTTTTTTTAATGGTGATTCCATGCCATATTCAGTCATTTTGTTACAAAAATTAGTTCACTCCTCTCCTTTTCCTGGAATGGAAAGTCCTTGCCAGTGGCTAAGGCTTGTGTGACCAATGACCATGCATCTGTGAGCTGATCTGGCAATGTTGTTCGTCATGTTTGTTACTGTTTCCATATGGTTAATTGTGAGCTGCCTTTTTTTAATGATTCTAAAGATTAGTTATGAACTTTAGATCTAATTTGAAATATTCTCTTGATGTTGATGGCGTCTGCTCCTTTTTAGTCGTCTCTCGGGGTTTTATCTCTAGCCTACCCCAACTTGCTTGGGACTAAAGGCTTTGTTGTTGTTGTATGTTGATGGCGTCTATGTCATCATGTTCATAACGAGCATTTGTAATAGTGAATATTTGTCTGTTTGTTGTAGAATTCATAGGTCCGATAGTATTTTGGACCTTCGCTCCTTTTTGATTTTTTTATGTGAATCAAGCAAAGTTTAACCTCATCGACCATGCTTTATATTTGAAGCATACTGGTTCTGGAGGAATTTTGTAGTTTATAGAAAATGCCATATTTTGGATTAAAAATGTCAACGTGGATGTAAACTAATATAGATTATTATTTCTTAAAAATGCTAGTAGAATGTCAGTTTCGGGTCATTTTTTGTATTGATCAATTCATATATCATGAGGTTTGATAGTTCTGTTATTGATTTTTTATTTTAAAACCCTGTCAGGTGAGAAATATGGGCTTGCTAAAAAGGTTCACATCAAACTTGTCAACCATCGGTGGTTGGAAGACTGGTATAGCAAAATCATTTTTTGTATCTTAACTAAGGGCAATATATTTACTGGATTGAAATATTTTGATTTGTCCTTTTCAATCTTCACTCTTTCAGCCTAAAGGCATGGAAAATTCTTCCAGTCGATGATTATAGCAAAAAAAGGTGAGCAAATTCACAGCATTTGCTGTTTTAAAATTTCCTATATTAATGCTGCAGGGTTTTCTTGCTGTAGTTTGCAATCTAGTTGTGGCCTTCCTCAACATAATTTTGGCTATTTATTTAATGCAGTACTTGGGAGCTAGAGCTAATGGAGGCACATGTCAATGACTCTGAAGATGAAGCAGAAGACATAGGCCAAAGTTCAGTCAACCTTAGGCCCAGGGTCAAGTGCACTCACAGCTTCAGAAATGGTGCAGAAACTTCCATCAATCCTGATGTAAATGCACCAATGCAGTCACCTATCCCTAATGTTGATAGAGGGGTAGTTTTTGAAAGGCATTTGAACTCCCCTGGTCATATCAGGGAAACAGAAGATGCAAACAGTAAGACACACTATATTACAGCCCAAGGCAGCCCTGACGCAAGTATGTTTGTAACTACTACTAAGGCTGATGTCTCTGCACCCATTGAAAACCCATCTGTCCTCGGTGTAAAGAGAAAAAGTGCTGTGGCAAGGAATATGAATAGTCTGAACCCATATCAGGAATCTGAAGAGAAATCTGTTGGAGCACGGACACTGGACAATGCAAGTGATGCGACAGGCACACCAAATTGTCCCATGAGCAAGCTTGGTTCATCTAAAGTCAATAGAGAGAAACATCAAGATAAGGATGCTCCGTCAGGTAATTTTGTTGCAGCAGTTATTCGATCAAATATTGATAACAACCTCACCGATGAGAAGAGCAATCTAAATTCAGGAGATGAGCCCATGTCCAACAATATCAATAACCCAAGCAACTCTGAAAAAGCATCTCAGAAATCATTGGCAACTGAAAGTTCAGTTCATCATACAGCATCACATCAGAAAACTGAAGAAAGCAAGCTGAGAGTTGATTCCAATAATTATTCATTAGAGACGGGGCAACAACAAGTTGTTGAACATGCTGAAGTTCAGTGCATGAAAAGTAACGAAACAAATAAAGACGTGGCTGGACTTGATGCTGCATATGGTCAGCAAATGAACAAAGATTCTCCAACTAGCTTAAAGTTGCAAAAGGAAGATGTGGTTTCAAAAACTAGTCCTTTACATTTTCCATTTGTGAGTAGGCTAAGTGATGCATCTGAAACTGTAGTTGTTCCATCTGTGGAGACAAAACCAGCAGAAGATGTTGATGTTGATTTGGGAAAGCAACAATCTAACTCATCAACAAGCAGGCAATCAAGACCAAGGAAGACTTCGCACAAGAATGCTGATCCTGTTAATGAAGGCAAGCCAACTGAATTATCTTCATGTGGTAAGAATGTAAGATCTCTATCTAAATCAAGAACCCTGCAGAATACAATGAAAAAGAATAAATCTGCCATAAGTTCTGCTACTGTTCAAGAGGGAAATACAAATTCAGGCTTCTCTTTCGATAACATGAACGGGGAAAATGCAGAAACTAGTGCTAGTGCAGTGAATAAGGATCACTTGCATCTGGTGTGTGAGACGGTAAATGCTCATGCAAAGGAACAGGCACACGGCATATCTGAACATGATTCAAGGAATTCACAAATTGTTTCATGTTCTGGCGTTGCTGGTATCACGACAACTGGACCCGATGGCAATGATAGTGAAGTAGCAGCGGCAGTGATAACAGTATCATTTGATGCCACTGTGAAAGAAGGGAAAAAACAATTTCGAAATGCTTCAAGCAATGTTCAGGGTGAAACAAGTCATTCAAAGGAAGTTAGAATTCCTACGGAAAGGATGACAGGTGCCAAAAGGCCACGAAGTGCTTTCATGGAGATTGATGGATCAGTTCTTAACTCTGGTAAGAAACTAGTTTCTGAGACAAGTCCTGCTGAGGTGATCCCTCCTAAACATGAGGCTGCAACCTCTGAAAATGGTTGTACTGCAAGTGCAGCAAAACCTAAATCAATTTCTCCAAAGATACCTATTTCAAGAGTGAGGACGCGGAATGCTCTCACAAAGATGGATGGTGCAAGGGTTGCTCCAAATTTGGAGAAGATTTCTCAAAAAAATACTGAGTTGAACCCTACCAAGATTTCTGACAATGCAAATGCTGATGCTCATAAAAATAATCAACCCAAGAAACTAACCAAAAGGAGAGGTAAGATTACAGTTGCGAGTAAGTCTCAGAAATCTGTCACCAACAGGAGTTGTGAAGCATTAGTTGATAAAACTGAAACAGTTGCTGCTGATTCATTGTTTAATGACTTGTTTCCAGAGGACAATGTTGAAGACTGTCCAAAGATGCTTTCCAGTAGTGCAAGTGCTAGTAACTGTGGAACATCTTCCCCTAAGAACATATCGAATCCCAGTGTTAGGAATGCAGTTGCCAAGAGGAAAATGAATGCTGTAGAACACAAGATAGGCAACAAATGTGGGAAAGTTGGTAGTGCCATTGCATCTGTTGCTAAAGCTGTTTCATCAACGAGAATGAAAGAGATGTCATGCAATTTTAAGAAAGTAACTGCTGAGCACTTTGAGAAGTACGATATGGATGGGCCAAGAGATGTATCTGGGTTGTTTTGCCAAGATTCCACCACCGATGACAAGACTGAAGGAGTGCACAATTCTAAGATGCGAAACAGAAAATGTAATGAAGGACCGACTTCAGATCATGAAAAGGAGAACAGACAAGACCACAGCAACCTCACCTCTAAATCAAATGCTGAGACTGGCAGCTTGTGTTCAAAATCTGACAGCAAACCAATGACAAAAGATACATTTGTGCTTGATAAGCTCCAAAGTTTAAAAGGAAAATGTAATGAAGTACTGACTTCAGATCATGAAAAGGAGAACAGACAAGACCACAGTAACCTCACCTCTAAATCAAATGCTGGGACTGACAGCTTGTGTTCGAATTCTGACAGCAAACCAATGACAAAAGATATAGATGTGCTTAATAAGCTCCAAAGCTTAAAAGGAAATGAATGTAGAACATCATTCATAAGTGAGCCTATGTTGTTTATTTTAAGTGGAAATCGCCAACAGAGGGCAGGCTATAGATCAATACTTAGACGCCTGAAGGGACGAGTTTGTAGGGATTCACATCATTGGTCATATCAAGCAACACATTTCATTGCCCCAGAACCTCTCAGGAGAACTGAGAAGTTCTTTGCTGCAACTGCAGCAGGCAGGTAAATATTGCTGTGATAATTTTAAAGAGATTCTGCATTTATACTTATTGTATGGTCCTTTTTCAGCGAGAAAAGTTAATGCATTATACTGCTTAACTAAATATGTTACTGCTGTGTGTATTATGTATCTAATCACGTCTAGATTTTTTCTCGCAAAACTGTCTGCTTCCGTAATAAAAAATCTGAATCTTCACATCTTTCCGTCAATTAGATGGATACTCAAGAGCAATTACTTGTCCTCTTGCATTGAGGCTGGCAAGTTCCTGGAAGAAGAACCATTTGAATGGTTTGGTACAGGCCTTAGTGATGGAGCAAAAATCAGCTTAGAAGCTCCCCGGAAGTGGCGGATGTTAAGACAGCAGACGCACCATGGTGCCTTTTACGGAATGCAAATCATTGTATATGGGCAGCTTATATTGCCAACGCTGGTAAGAATCCTTCGCTTAACCAACTCATCTGATATAAGAGAGCATTATTGTACTTTGGTATTTCTGGATGTCAATGCTTCTCTTCTTTGTGCATGTTTGTCAGTTCTGTTTTGCTGCGATCTTTCTGAATATCTTGTTCGGTTGTTCCCGTTCTGGCCAGGACACGGTGAAGCGTGCAGTTCAAGCTGGCGACGGCACAATTTTAGCAACTTCCCCGCCATACACAAGATTCTTGGACTCTGGTGTTGACTTCGCTGTGGTATCGGCGAGCATACCAAGTGCAGACGCATGGGTGCAAGAATTCATACGGCATGGGATTCCCTGCGTGAGTGCGGATTATCTGGTTGAGTACGTCTGCAAACCTGGTCACCCCCTCGATAGTCACGTTCTTTTCGAGACCGACGATCTGGCCAACAAGTCCCTTGAGAAGCTGATGAAGAACCATCATCAAGTGGCCATAGATGAGGCGGAACAATCAGAAGATGAAGATCATGAGGACCTAAGTTGCTCGGTGTGTGGGCGCAAGGACCGGGGAGACGTGATGCTGATCTGCGGCGACGAGGACGGCAAAGCCGGTTGCGGGATCGGTATGCACATCGACTGCGGCGACCCGCCGCTAGATGCCGTCCCGGACGAGGACTGGCTGTGCAGTAAGTGCCGCGGGCCAAAAACCAAAAAGAAGCCTACACGAAGCACGGGCCGGAAGTTAAGACCGTCCAAGGAGATGTGATTTTCTTGTTCATGGCCTTGTTTTATTGAACAGAATAATGGTGATCAGTGCCCCTGTAAGTTTTTAGAAATGCAAGCTCAGTAATTCTTTGTTTTATTCCTGTGGACGCTTTGCTTTCTGACATTTTGATGGTTTGGTTCGCAACCTAGCAAACCCCTACCCCTGGAAGCAAGCGTAAAATACCGCAGTGCATGTAATAGCACTAGCAGTGAAACAAACGTCCTCGCCAAGCTCCATGAATCAGAAATCAGGCCGGTTGTTTGCCTCGAAGCGAGCCAGCCGGTGTGCGCGCCGGCGCGGCAGTTGGGCACGAAGGTTCGAGCCCCGCGATCATCTGTCTCGTCTCCGATCAGAGGTGCTATTTGTAATCCAGGACATGTTACTGCTACCGGACGAAGTTGAGGTGGAATACGCGGAATGGTCTCCATAAGAAAAGCACCGAGCAATTTTCCGGAGTTTTGAGAGATTGAAAATGACAAACCCACCACTGCCATGGATCTCATCATTGAGATACCAGCAGCGATTGGGCTCTGGCAGGAAGCTTGGCCACAGCATTACCTTCACCGGCGCAGAATTGTCACTATCCTGCCCTTGCTCAGGGGTGTAAAATAATTCGTAAGGTTACCTTGACCTATTTAGTTTACGAAAATGAACTAAATTTTCACTTTTGAAAAACTAGTTATTTTCTTAACTAATCAGATTCAGATGGTTTAGGTGCACCTATTTACTCTCGTAGTCTTGTTCCAGAACAAGATAGAGAGGAAAGGGGTGATCAGGCCTCTGGAACCTAAAGTCTACATTCCAGGTGAGTGTGCAATATAGACTTGATCTTCGCATGGCGAGAAATGTGTTAAAAACTTGTGGGTACATAGTCATGTTGTGATCGGTGAGATCCAGATTTCTAACAAACAACAATAATGCTGAAGATCTCATGTTTCAACCATTACAGATCCAGAATTCAGAAAACAGATCTGATGAGCTACACAGATTAGTTATACACCATGTATTTTGGTGTAGCACTAAACTTTTGGTAGCCCTTTATGACCTTGTTAACTGCATCCAGGAAGTCCTTTTCTGTCACGGTCTTTCTGCGAGCTCGGATCGCGTACATGCCAGCCTCTGTGCAAACGCTTCTGATATCGGCTCCTGCAGGAGCAAATAGATGTGAGAACCCGACTGTAATGAAAAGACCTGGAAGGTGTACCTAAAACAGCCAGTCAAGCAGATATCATTCAGAAACTAACCAGTTGAGTTGGGGCAGAGACGCGCCAGCAGCTCGAATCGGATATCACGTTCACAGTTCATTGTGCGTGTATGGATCTTGAAAATTTGGGTACGACCCTCCAGGTCAGGTAGGCCAAACTCCACCTTTCTGTCCAGACGGCCAGGACGTAGAAGTGCTGGATCCAAGGTGTCAGGTCTGGGAAAGTCAAAGATGCGTTAAACTCCTCAAGACAAGGTCATATCGCAAGACGTTTGACCAGCCAGTTCAAGACATGCATTATACAATAGATTCTTTGTGTAGATCTTTACATTCAAAAAGTCTCATGATTATTCAGATAAATAGCTTCAAAATACCAAGTATGAAGTACATAACAGAATAAAATGATACTCAACCTATTAAGACCTAGTTGTTTCTTCATTAAGAAGAAATACAGGGACCTGGGTGAAGGGACCTGGGTGGAGGGTGGTAGGGGGGCATACTAACAAGAATAGATCTGGAATACATGAGAAAACAGATTAAACTAGAGTACCTGTTAGTGGCCATGAGAACTTTGATGTTCCCCCTTGCATCGAATCCATCAAGCTGGTTAACTATTTCCAACATTGTACGTTGCACTTCATTATCTCCACCAACCCCATCATCAAAACGCGCACCACCAATTGCATCAACTTCGTCAAAGAAAACAATACATGCTTTCTTTGAGCGGGCCATCTGTATACAAGAAAACAGTATTCAGGAACTATTAATGGAACATGAAAAAATAAGTGCACTGGATGAACATTCGTGGATATGCAGTCAATGTACCTGAAAAAGTTCCCTAACCATTCGGGCACCTTCACCAACATACTTCTGAACTAATTCACTTCCAATTACACGGATGAAACATGCGTCTGTTCGATTTGCTACAGCTCTCGCAAGAAGAGTTTTGCCAGTACCAGGTGGGCCATAGCAAAGAACGCCTTTAGGAGGGTCAATACCAAGCTTAACAAACTTCTCTGGGTGAAGCATGGGAAGTTCAACAACCTTCAAAAAGTATTCATCAAAGAGTAAATAAAACAAGTCCAAAACTAAATGCAATGCAGTATGTGTAGGTTTCAATACAAAAAAAGTTTGACATACTTCACGCATTTTTTCAATCTGCTCCTTGCACCCACCCACGTCATTGTATGTTATATCAGGTTTCTCTTCCACCGTCATCATAGTGACACTGGGGTCAATTTTTGGTGGTAGCGGAATTTGAATTTGGTATTTGTTGCGATCAACACTGCAACAGAAAAATAGGGTACATCACATATTGCACTCACCAAATACAAAGGTTCAAATTATTGAATAATAGGGTACATCACACAAAAATAGATATATCTTAGGGACACTTCATCATGAAGATAGATGCATAGGACCAGAAACATGTACATAACAATTATTGCTTCCAGATTCAACATGTTCACAGCTAATGAATATTTACTAGCAGTATTCTATAGTGCCTTTCAACAGACACTACGTAACAAAGGATGGTCATACACACCTGCCAGGTACACTAGGAGTTACATGTGCATTTCAAGAAGGCAATGTATTTCCCAATTATGTCAAACATGTAACAATGATGAATTTTTTTTTAATATAGGCCATTGTCTTTTTCTAGGTCGTTAATAACTCATAGAGGATGCCACTACACTCCAAAGTTTCTGTTAGTTTGCAGGATGGCTCACTTTTTCATACAATCACCCGAAGAATGAGCCAGACCTAGCTAGGATAGAACTAAAAAAGTTTGACATACTAGGACCCAATAGCATAGAAGTTTATAAAATGCTGATGACATACCCAACCCTCATCCCTTCCTCAATATCAGTTGGAGAAACCTTGTCTCCCAATCCAACCACAAACTGCATGGTGCAAATATAGTATTAGAAAGGTGTGTGAAATTTTGAGTGAAATGGTTCAACTGAAGCATAATGTCTTACCTTTGCAATTTGTTTTACATTTATCACATATTTGGCATCATCCGTATTAGGGCTGATAATCTTTGTACATCTTGCTACCTGCAGATGGTCAACAAAATATTATTGGTACAAATGCGCAAAGTATCCTAACACTTAAGCAAGTATCTTGCACCCAAACTCTGTGCCGGCTAGAAATTTAGAAAGGAGTGCATAACAGTGGATTCAGTTATTACTTGCAATGGTTGTTCCTCTTGCATCATCTGCTTATCAGAGACCAAATCCCACTGACTAGGTGGCGCAAGCCCTGTATCAGACTCCTTTATCCCTGTAAGTTAACAGAAGAGATCATGTGCCAATTAAGCTAGTTGAGAAGTGACAGCTTCCTGGCATTCAATAAGCTAATGAAGTGCACAAGGAAATGAAACTTAGCTAACTCTAGACATGAAATGAAGCCGCAATAGCTGATATAATTAGTTATGGTACGAAATTTCACTACAAAAGAGACGGAGCAATATTTTGTGTGCCCTATCAACCTATGCAAGATGACCTTTTTCCAGTTGTTGATACCACTGAGCTACAGCCACTACTGATATATTTAATGTGCTATATGAAGCAGCAGTTTGCACTGATACCATCCAGGGATCAAGTGAATAAGCAATTACCATTTTAGAACAAGCAATGACTGTTGGAAACTACCATTCCATTCTCAATAGGAGGGGTTACATGGGGGTATATAGAGTACACAAGTGGGGTCTAGAACATCCCACAAACAACAAGCAAATTTGAACTTCACCACTCCAGGCAAAATCAAATTTTACTACTATCTACTTGCTGCTTAAGTAATCTATGTTTCTAAGATCTACTACTACCTCCTACCCACTTCTACACCATTCTACACACTTCTATAATTATCTCACAATTCTCCCCCTAATCCTTGTAGTTGAAATTTGGTCACCATTGAGAAAGCACAGAAATTGCAGAGCGACAAAACGCCGGCAACGGCGACGGACTCGCCCTGTTTTCTGCTTGAACTCAATCTGTCAAAAACCTAGCATCCTCCGGCAACATGCACACGTCTACACGTTCCTTTGGCGACTCGGCCTCCTCTTCACGCGGACCATTCATCTCGCCGTGAGAGCCATGCCACGCCTTGGACTCGCCGCAACTGCTACTGCACTTGCCCTGCAAAATATTAGCAGCTAATCTGCCACTCACGCACATGGGCGCCACCTCCTCAATTGCCTATTCACATAAGCCATTACTCCTGTGATACCTGGGCAACATTTCAAGCTTGGCGGACACCAATGGTAGCCCTCACTCACAGCGACTCAAGTGCACGCAAGCACGACTCTAATCTTCAACCTAAGCAAATACATACACGCTATGACTGAACACCGCTGTCAGGTCAATTACAATATATTACTCCCCCTCGACACAACTTCCTTCTAGCATCCCAAGGTTGCCATCAACCGTCCTCGTCGTTTCACCTCCTCTGGCGACATGTCTTCTTCCTCGTCACCGGCGACACACGCCGTCGAGCACACCGATCGCGGAGCTGCACCACTCCACAACAAGACCGATGAACGATCCACTATCAAAGCGCCTCGCCTCTCTAATGGCTTCTAGGCACGGACCGACACATGGTCTAGCAACCTTCAACATGCTGCTGCCATGAACACCGCCTCTCCCTACCACCATGAGCACTCCTCCGGTGATGGGAACTCATCCCATGACAACCTAGCTCTTATACCAAATATTGGGAACTACCATTCCATTCTCAATAGTAGGGGTTACACGGGTATATATAGAGTACACAAGTGGGCTCTAGAACATCCCACAAACAACAAGCAAATTTGAACTTCATCACTCCAGGCAAAATCATATTTTACTACTATCTACTTGCTGCTTAAGTAATCTATGTTCCTAGGAGCCACTACTACTTCCTACCCACTTCTACACCATTCTACACACTTCTACAAGGACTACCTCACAATGACAAGAAACATTTGTCTGTCGTAATGAAAAAGTGCATCACTAGATCTTAGCCATTGGATAACTATATGCAGCAACCTCGTTTATGCACTGTAAGTAAACTTTATATATGGTACCTTTGCAAACCCTGGAGACTATAATCTTCACTTATCAACTGAACATGCAGGAAAAGATGGACACTAACTGATCCCTAGGACCCTAACTCGGCGGCAGCTTGTCTATCAGCAAAACGTAAAATAAATAAATAAATAAAATTCTCACTCACCACAAAGATCGTTTATCTTCTTGGCCATTTCCTTGATCTCCTTCTCGACTTTCTTAATGCTGGTCGAGTATGGCCCAAGCCCCTGTAATGACAGACAGCAAACCAAAATCAGCAAACGCAGCGGTTTCTCCACGAGTGAATCATCTACAATCACAGAATTCCAGAGTACCCTAAACCATATGAAAGCACGAATCCTTCATAAAGAGCAGAGGAAATCAAAACCCTAGACGCATCTCGATCTCAAACCCCGTTCAATCCAGCTCTCAGAACCCCATCCAATCCAGCTCTCAAAACCGCACACAATCCAGCACTAAAACCCCACTCCGCGAACGAATCACCGCGAAGAGCTCTAGATCCAAGAGATCGGGGAGAAGAAATCCAAACGGGGGCCGCACTCACATAGGTCTTCAGCAAGGCGATATCGTCCTCGTCAAGGGGGCGCGGATTCTTCTCGTTCAGGATATCGTCTTCCGGCTCCGGCGCCATGGCTGCCCGCGAGCGCTGTGTGTTCTCCGGCGGCGAGGCGAGGCGAGGCGGCGGCGACTCAGGTGCGGGGGACGGTGATGTTTGGGTGTGCCTTTGGTCTGGTGTCAGTGTGGCGTGCTGGAGATTTTATCTGGGAATATTTCTTTCCTCCTCTGCAAGAGATGTTCTGAGCCGTCCGATGCTGACCGGACGGTGACAGCTATCGTAGCTCCCACAGCAATGATATTCTCCAAAAGTACTAGTACTTACTAGTACTAGTATTGATTTAAATGTATTTTTCGAGCGACTCCTTGTTCTCACAGATTACCCAATCACTTTTCCTAACACACACTGGCAACCTTTTCCATGTCGAAATTTACGAAGGTTGTACTTCTATTTCGATATAGTTTGGGCGAAACCAGACAAATTTTACTCGTGCACAACCATATCGAGAAACTGTGCTGGTACAGTGAGGGCATCACAAATGATCATGGAAGATGTGCACAATTTTACATGCTACAAACATCAATATTGCTCAACTCAAAACACTAATCGAAATGAATGTTTGAGCAATTTTTGAGCATCCTATAAATTCTCGAGCTACACGATAGGTATGTACTCCACTCCGTAGCTACTTAGTACTACTATATTGCTTATGGTTTACATTCAAAAATCACTTATCTGTTTCTTCAGAGTGACTGAGAATGGTATGGCAAAAAATGCCACCAGCCAAGGGCGATTGTATGTACTGGATAACCATTTTACTAGTGATCTGGCTGAGAGCAACGAAAGGCCCAATGAGCCCAGATAAACTGCCGGATAACCAGTTTCCTCGGTGAGTCTGGCTGAAAGCCACGAAAGGAAGGCCCAGTCAGCCCAGATAAACTGCCGGGATGGCCTTCAAAGAGAGTGGTCACTGGTCTGGACCATCGCCTTTGAAATCGAGAAGATAAACTGCCGGGCTGCGGCGCTGGCCTTTGAACAGTCAGCAATCGCACATGGCACATTCGTTTCAAAGAAAGAAAGAAAGAGGAGAATAAAAGTAAACAATGCCGCAGTACGGTGCCGACACGTCCCTGCCCCGCCCTCGGCAGAGCCGCGAGATGGTCTGTGCGCGTCATGCGATCTCATGGTTACCATTCAATCATTTCACTCCCCTTGCTTTCAACACTTTTCCATCCTCACGGTTCACCCGGGGCCATGCCATCATGGCAGCACACGAGCACAGGCGCACGCCGCTCCCTCGATCCGGCAATGCTCCATCCGCATCCAAGCCAAACCCCGAACCCGGCATCCCGGATCGCGCCCGGCAAAACGACTCGACCTGGAAGGAAGCAGTGAAACCAGCGTCCGCGCCAAGCTCCGTGAACCGAAAAGGCAGGCGGGTTGTTTGGCCCCGAAGCGAGGCGGCCGGTGCGCGCGCCGATGCGGCAGTTCGGCACGACGGAGCTTTCGGGTCCCGCGACCATCGCTTATCCATATCGTCTCCTCCGATCGGATATGAGGTAAACGTCGTGGTCCTTTGGCACCGCTGCACTCCACGCCGTGCGCTGCTTTCGGAGGCCGTGTGTCCGTGAAAGGCGGCGCAGCCATCACTCTCCCCCGGCCCGCCTCTCGTTGCTCCATCTCCGTATCCACGTGACGCGAGGCGGCATCATGCGACGCGATCCTTGCCTTGCTCCTGCACTCCACCACTCTCCGCGCCTCGCATCCTCTGGCGATCCCGGTATTAAAGGATGCGCAGCAAAGAAAGATGGCAGTAAAGATGAACACGTCCCGGCTCCGTTCTGGCCCAGACGAAGAGGGCAGCAGGTCACAGTAGGAG
>BCLF01000003.1:1492603-1503883 GCA_001602275.1 Zoysia japonica | reverse complement strand
CCACGCCGTGCGCTGCTTTCGGAGGCCGTGTGTCCGTGAAAGGCGGCGCAGCCATCACTCTCCCCCGGCCCGCCTCTCGTTGCTCCATCTCCGTATCCACGTGACGCGAGGCGGCATCATGCGACGCGATCCTTGCCTTGCTCCTGCACTCCACCACTCTCCGCGCCTCGCATCCTCTGGCGATCCCGGTATTAAAGGATGCGCAGCAAAGAAAGATGGCAGTAAAGATGAACACGTCCCGGCTCCGTTCTGGCCCAGACGAAGAGGGCAGCAGGTCACAGTAGGAGCATCAGCCATGAGCACGCGGTAGGTCATAGGAGGAGCATCAGCAACGAGCACGGCAAGTACAGGCTAGTATAACAAATCCCTTGCTTTCGTAGGCGGGGAAAGAGCGGCGGCGCAGGCCAAAGTCAAGGCCGCCATGTGCTCGCCGGGGCCGCTCAGACGTGCCGCCCAGCTCTGCTCCTCCTCCATTCAAATCAAACCGTCCTCGTCATCAGAATCCGATGCGTGCGCGGGTCAGTGACCAATGCCGCTTCAGATCAGGCATGAGTGATGCGCTCTCTGCTTAGCCTGCCCTAATCCACCGCTCTGTTCGCTGGAAAAACTCGGGTCGATTTGGAACCAAAGCGTGCGTGCGTAGGACGAGAAGAAAAGGGGAGGGAATTTCGCCAGCGGAGGAGATGCCTGCGTACGGCGATCATTGTTTTCTTCGCTCGTGAGATCGTTGAGCGTCCGTCACCTCATGTTGGTTATGCGTAAGTATCTCTATTAATGTTCCTATCCACTCCTGACCGTACACTCGTGATCATAATCAGTACTATTGCCGTCGTCCAAGATTGCGGCCAGCACAAGATTAGTTACAGGAGACAATGAGAAGTACTGTCATCCGGCCTGAATTATCTGCTCGTCGCGATGAAGGCAGGCATGCAGAAAGATCGGAGGAACAAAGCGGTGGTTGAGTCATATGCTCTTTGTGATCAGGCAACGCATGGGAGCCAATGCAATGCATCATCGTTAGGACCCTACGCTGTTCACATGAGTTCCATCAAGGCCACCCACAACACAACGCTCCGTCACATGACACGGCCGGATCAAACCTAGAAACCACCTCATTGTCGCGCGCGTCGTCCATGCTCGATCTCCATCAATGCAAGCTAGTAGCAGCTCCATCGATCCACAGACACTTTGTTGCCCAAACGTGACAAGTTATGAAGCTGTTCCAACTAATAGTCCAACGATCTCTCTCTCTCCGCTACTTTTATTGAACTAAGCAAAGTTTGGATCGATCCATATCTTTACGATCAACTTCACTGCACTTTCCCCGTCACATGTGACTGCCTCGATCAGGGCCTATCCTTTTCCGCTTGGGCAACGCAAATGGATCGGGAATTAACGCCGGTGTCCACCCCCTTTACCTCCGTGCTCGAGCCCAAGGACGGCGTGGTCCTCGCTACGAGATTGGTTACAGGTTACTGTTGCGATGTTGCGCAGCTTTTATATAGGAGTAGTATTTGCTTCGAGGGAAATGTGCAGTAGCGGCAGTAGTGTACCCTTTTCCGTTTGCTGATCATGTGACAAATCATAAATTACAGTCGCGACGAGATCGATCGATCTGGAGTTCAAATCGAGTTCGCAAACAAAACCAAGCAGATGCAGTTCATCGGTACTGGCCGGTGATCCCGCTACCACCTGCCCCCAATTAGCTAGCTGCTGCTGCTTTAATACTGCACGACTCGTATTCAAAGTGGTTCTGAACGCGATACGGGTATCCTAGGGCAGGTTGACAGTTCATCGAAAGTCTATTACTACTCCTACTGTACGTAAGGACATTATCAATGGCCCTTGCTGTAGGTGTGCCCACCGTACTCCTCCTCGTCTCGACATTGTAAACGAACTCATGGGTCTACTTTATTCAGCAAGTCAGATAGCACGATCACGTATCGTCATACGAGAGGGTACAAAAGCACAAGTTGCAAACTTGTGCTCCATCCCGAGAGGCAGTAAAAAAAAGTTAAGTATCTCTAGGCTGCTGATGCAAGGCCGGCCAATAGGAGCAGGACGGTATCTTCTCCACTCCTATGCCATGCGAAGCACGAACAGTGAAAAGAAGTGATCCGGATAAGCTAGAATATGCTGGGTTCTCTGATCTCTCTCTCCCTTGTACCCAAACAACGGTTCGCGTTTGAATATTTTCTGTCGCACAAGTTGGGGGCTGCCGAGTTGTTTATACTCCTAGACACGCATAGGCACCACCGTGTGACGTAACCTTGGGGTAAGGTACTCTAGCTCCCTGTGTGAAGGAGTAGTTGGGGTAGTAATCAGCATCAAGCAGGACATTTTTAGTAAGGCTAGATTGCTTAGCTGTTACCTGAAAGATTCTGTGTTAGTAGTTGTTGTTGTTGGTACCCGATGACTACGGGCTAAAAGAATTTTGAGCCGTGCAGGCACAAGCGCATCATGCATGCATGCATGGTCCGTTGGCAAGGCTGATGCGCATGCACTTGGAAGCTTACGTTTAGTTGTACAGGGTACGCACATGTTATTAGGTAATAGCCTATTTATTTTAAACAACAAAAAATAACACTGCTATATATGAAATGCCTGATTACCATGACCCAGAACTGAAACCCGTTCATCCTGTCCTTGCAACCGGGTACCAGTCGATTGACAGATTAGATCAGACCGGACGCGAGATGGGCACTAGCTAGCAGTGCCCGCAGCGATGTTGATCCCAATCAGTACAGTACTTCTTTCCCCTCCAGGCCCATACTCATTTCGTTTTTCTTCCATGATTTTGCCAAGTCGTACTGTATTGATTAACTGTACGTACTGCTACTACTGTGTCCAACGGCTTTCCAGAAATATGAACCCCAGGATCGGAGTCGGAGCAGTTTGCCATGCATGGTAACCGATGGCGTACTCCATTGGAACGTACGTAAACGCGGCAGTCATGTCGCCTTTCCTCGACCGGTGTATGCGGTGGCCGCCTCGAAGACAGAGGGAATAAGGAGGAGGTTTGGAAAGCCACGCGCCGACGCGCGGACCGACCGAGAGACACCCTCTTCCCGGCGCGTGCATGTCGTTGACATGCGCGCGCCTGTCCAAAAACCTACCGACCCCGCGCGTGGCAACTGGTAAACTACTGCCCCGCCGCTGTATCCCTCTCTCTTTTTGCCTGCTGAAATGAGCGGAGGAGAAAAGGAGGACCTTGTGCTTGTGGCTTTCGCGATATCCATGGCTCCATGCAGATGAACCCGTGCAAAGTGTCAGCGGTTTTTTGTTAAACAATACTACAATGCCTTTGCGCGCCGCCTGAAAATGCATGCGCCGCTCGTCCAATCGCGGGCGGACAAGTGGCGCTTGCTGCAGCTCCAACGTGGGAGACGCGCGCGTCGGAGAAAGCTGCCGGACTGCCCGGCGTACGGCGTCGCGGCCGTCGAATCTGAAAAGGAAAAGGAGGTCGATGCGGACGCGGCGGATTCCGGCATCCGCGGGTGCTGAATCCGCGAGCGCGTCAGCTGGCTTCGTCTGGTTAGATTAAAGGGTGTGCAGTTATCTAGCCGCACGGAGATCTCCGCAGATCCAGTGCACCCGCGCACGTTCGCTGTGATTGTGAATGGATCCCTGAATCCCTGATCAATGCCGATAGATGTCACAGGGACGCGCCGTAGCTAGTGCAGCTTCGATCGGACGCTGCGTCTACGTACCAACGAGCGCCACGGCACGGATCAGATATTCAAGCTCCATCCAATCGCTCGCCCCCCACGGATCCACGGGCACATGCCTCGAATGCGCGCGGCTACTCCGTGGTCGACACGACAGGGTGCGGCAATGCAAGGCGGCCGGCCTCGACGGAACTGACAGAGGCCGGCCAGCGTGATGTGAAAAACTGGTACTGGTAGTCGCGATCTGCATGGAGCATGTCCTGCTGTGGCGTGCACGGCAGGGCTGGATCAAAGCGGGGCATGTGACCGGCAACTTGCTGGCACAGTATCCTTTCGACCCAAGCAAGCTGTTGAACAAGCGAGAATGAATCGTGAACTGTTGCGACTGGCCCCCGTAAAAACAGTTAAGGCTCGCGCGGCGGCGATCTACCGTCCGTAGACGTACGTACGCTGAAACTGGTACCCATCACCATTTGAGACAGGCTTGCTTCTGAGGACTTGACGTGATCTGGTCCTTAATTAGGTTAGACTAGTCTCAACTCTCAAACCTACCGCGGTCATGCGGTCGCATATTCCCGTTCCGTTGGGCGCGCGCGTCGTGGAGCCCGCACGCCCTGCGCGCAATTGGCAATCCGCGCCGCGCCGCGCCACGTTCACACGACGCACCGGCCTCCCTCCCATGTCATGTGCGCGCCCAACTGGCGGGGAGGTTTCAGTGCATGCCCTCCAACCGGCGTATTGGAATCGAACAAAATACCCGCCAGATTTTTAAGAATTTTCTCGACCGGTTTTTCAAACTTGTGCTGGCCTGCTGCTGTGCTGCACGCAGTGGTCAAACTAGTACCCCGGCGTCAGTCCGACAGCTAATTGCCCGGTTTTTTAAGCCATTATCACGCAATCATCAGCGAATTCCTCCGTCCATCCATCTTGGCATCACGGCCGCGCCGAGCCAGAGAGCACGCAGGGATCGTATCGAGTCAGACGACGCCGTTGAGACTCGCCTGCCCTGCCAGGTTGCCACCTGCAGCCTGCTCGCTCTAGCCTGTAAGCGCACGACGCAACTGTATAAAATATCGGAACGTGTACACGTCGCAGACCAGCGCAAAAGAGTCGCGATGGCGATCACGTAGCTAATAACGTAGTGGTGCCGTAATGCTCGACGTATTAGTACTTTGTTTATCGTTCCCGTCCGTTCCAGGACGCCTGATCCGGCCGGTCACGAACGTACCCGTGCCGAAAGCCAGATTTGCGCGGATTTCAGGCGCTTAATCAACATCTCAGAACACGAGCGTGGACGGCGCGTCCGAGCTGTACGTATTCGACCGCGAAACCACACAGGACAAAAGACGCCGGACCAGTACAGCCCCAAAGCAGGCCATTCTTTAAGCTCGCCACATCCGTTCCACGATGCCGCCGTCACGCTGCGTCGCCAGTACGGGTTCGTTATCTTATTCTTGCACGACACCGGGCGGCGGCAGCAGTTAAAAGTAAGTAACCAGAAAAATGAGTACGCCTCCGCGGTCGGCACAGACCATCGCCGGAGCCGGAACCAGGATCCACCCCAAAGATCACGTTACCACGGTGCCGAACTGCCGATGCAGCATCCAAGGAGGCGACACTTGTGTCCCGCGAGGCGCTGTGAAAACCAAAATAACAGGGCGCTGTTACGTGCAGGCGCCGCAGCCAATCGCCCGATCTACCAGCACTAACTCTGTACCGACATGGGTTAGAAAAAGGTTTAGCAGAGGCCCCGTCCGTCCCATCATCCTAATCATTCAAAACGCGGCTCCCGAAGAGAGCCGGGGCGAGGCGATGATCTGGGTTTACTGGGCGCTCCTCACATCCGAACCGCCGTCCATCCCCGATCGGTAGCTCCGGGCGCGTCGCCTGTTGTTGTTAAGCAACTGCTAAGCTCCCAGCTTGGCAATTAACAATGGCAGGTCTCACGAATGCTTGCGTCACCGCGACGGTATCAGTCACGGCTTCCTGCGACAATGAATAGGATCGGCGGACACGACGGGGGACTAAACTCTCGCGTAATCCTGATGCAATCACAGGCGTCTAAGGTCGTGCTTGCTCCAGTGCACACATCGTGTCAGCGATTAGATAACTCCCGGTCCAGAGAGATGCGCGGATTCTCTGACCACGGACGCATGTGCGGCCCGACCTCGCTGCCGTCCAGGCGCAGGAGTGGACGGCTCCGATCGACACCGAAGTATTTTTTTAGAGCGGGGGGGGGGGGGGGGGGGGGGGGGGGGGGGGGGGGGGGGGGGGGGGGGGCATTATGTCATTGAAGGAGGGAGGTGGCAAAGTTTTTTTACTAGTCCAGAGAGTGCTGGCCAGAGATTGGCCATCACCATGGACGGTCCAGATCAGATCACGAGTGAGTGCATTCTCGCCACCTTTTCCAGCATCTGCCGAGGGCGCCGTCATCCTTCGCTTTCAGTGACCACACGGAGCAGAGCGACGATGCAGAGAGAAAAGCTTACACGCTGCACCACGGTTACGTGCGCGAGAGGCCACGGCGCCAAGGTGTCCTACAGTACTGGAGTAGAACCGAACCGAGTCGCATCTGCACGAATCTGCCGTGCTAGATCGCACCGTCAGTGACCTATCCGCAATTGCGTCGCAAGGGCACAAAAAACTGCAGGAATGGCAGGCTGCGGGGAGGGAGGACCGGGGCAGAGGGGCTCAGGCCTCAGGGAGCCCCAAGCAATCAGTGGTCACTGTGCATCATTTACAGGTAACAGCACGCTTTAAGAGCGTCCCCGCTGTCTGAGCGCGCGCTGGCCGGACGCGGTGCGAGCACGGGTCGAAACAGAGCGAGCAAGCACGGGGCCAAAATGTTGTAGCATGGCGGTAGCGGTTTTAGTGAGGACTGAGTTGAGGGCAGCAGGTTCATGTGGAGAATGCAGCAGAATCCAAATCTTGAGGTAACCAACTGAAAGACTGTACAGATCGCAGCTGAATTCACAGGGCAATCCTTCTCAAGGTGGTAGCGATGGCAGCGTTACAAGAGAACCAACAGAACTGTAACAGCTCACTTTCAAGAAGATGCAACAAAATTTCTGATAATAGTACAGTTTAGCTCACCATGGATCCGTCAAATTTTTTTTCATTTTTCGTTTTGTTTGTTCTCCGATACCAATCCATCCCCCCAACTGTAATTGCGAGTTGAACCGAACCATTCAAACCCGTCGCTTTTTCCCGCCACCATGCTGGATCTCACGTTCCATCCGTCTCGGTGCACGCCAAGTCGCACATGCGCTGTGTTTGAGCAATAATGCTCCGAGGTGTTGTCGGACTCGTCCATCGATCAGCAGCTCATCGCCTCGCACTTCACCGGGAGCGCGCGGTCGAACCCGCTGCGGGACAGCAGGGTTCCCACCACCGCCATGTCGCGGCAAAACACCCCCTTGTGCACGGGGGCCGTTGAGGTCGCGGCCGCCACCGGAGCTTTTGATGTCGTTGGCACCGTCGCGGCTTTCGCCTTTGATTTCTTCGAGGCCGGGACGCGGCGGGGTGGGCACCTCGGACGTGCGCTGATTGGAGCGGTCTTCTTTGATTTCACCAGCGCTGGTGGTCGTTCCGGCTTTGCAGCTTCTTGCTTGGCCGCCAACGCCCGCGGCGGTTCTTGCTTGGCCGCAAGTTCTTGCTTTGCGGCTTCTTGTTTGGCTGCCAACGCCGCGGCTGCGGCTGCTGCAGCAGCAGTGGCGGCCTTCTTGGCCCTCTGCCTCTCGGCAGCAGCGGCAGCGGCAGCCTCCATCGCCCTCTGCCTCTCGGCAGCCTCCTCGTCCAGCACGGCTGACATGATGAACGAATACCCTTTCTGCAGCATCCGGTAGAGCAATAACGCGGACATGCGCGCCTGGTCACGCACCGCCTCAAAGTCTCGGTGCTCATCCACGAGCTCCAGGCGTTCTCCAAACAACACGGCACGATCCGGCTTAAGCTTCAGGGAGAGCAGCAAGTGCGCGCGTTCAAGCTCAGAACGCGTACACCCACGCCGCACTCCCAACAGCAAGTAGTAATTAATGTTGCACGCCTCACCGGCAGCGACCCGGCTTCGGAGTCCCTGTATGCGCGCTATCAGCTTGCGGTGCTCACCGGCGATCTCGCCGTAGCGCACGCCACCCTGCGGCCGCCATGGCGGTCCTGGCAGCTTGCCGTCGCGGAGGGCAGCGTCGTAAAGAAGTTTCAGGTGGTCAAGGTCACGAAGGCAATCCGCGAGTGCCCCCACAGACTGAAGGAGATCAGCACGGGCACGGATCGCTGGGATGTAGGCAGGGTCCAGCGCGAGCGCCCGGTTGCAGTCCGCAATGGCGTCGGCTGGGCGGCCGCCGGCCTGGAACGCGGCTGCACGGCCGACGAGGCACGCGGCTGCGAAGGGATGCGGCAGCACGCCGCGCCGCGCCTCCAGAATCTTGGAGAAGTGGCGAACAGCCTCGGCCGGTAAGCCCGCGTCGAGCGCCGCCATGGCAGCCGCGCGGCGGCGGAGCAGGAGCTTGACGTGCGCCAGGAGCTGAGACACGGCTTCGGATTCTATGGCCGGTATGATGAACGCCGAACCTGACTTGGACGTTTTCCCTGACGGCACGGAGGGAACCGCCGCGGCGGCGGCGGCCGACGAGAAGCTGTCGTCGGACCAGCACACACTCTCACGCCGGAATGCTGCCGAAGCGAGGCGGCGGCCGGTCTGCAGCAGCACCATGGCGTCCTCTATGAGGCCGAGGTGGAAGCAAGCCTGACCGAGGACCAAGTACCTGTTGAGGAGGAGCTATGTTAGGAAAGAAATGTTTGCGATTTGTGAGCAAATGCGGAATGTTGAATGATACGTACCTCCATTGGGTGTCCGTGTTGGGGTTCTTGGAGAGTCCGGCTAGCACGCGGCGCTTGAGCTCAGAGATGTCGAAGCACCGGAAAGAACGGACGGACCCGGCGCCAGGTTCGGCGTCGTCAGAGCGGTAGCGGTCGGGCGAGAGGAGCTTGGCACGGGAGATAGTGCCGAGGTCACCGGACCCGGAGGTCAGCAACGACGCCGACGAAGACGACGAGGCGTCGTCACCGGCGCACGACGACTTGCCGCAGCTGGGGATGTAGTCCCGCAGCATCTCGGCCACCTCCTTGTACCGCCGCAGCGTGAGGAGCGCGCGCGCCCGCAGCTCCAGGCTCGCCTCCATCCGCGGCGACAGCTCCAGCGCCGCGTCCACCAGGCCGAGAGCGGCCACCGCATCCCCGCCGCCGTTCTCCGGCGCCGCCGCGAGAATCACCCTCGCCTCCCGCAGGTACTTGTCGATCACCTGACAGCCATACGCCGGAACTTCAGATTTCGGTCGAACAGATGACGATGAGCAATCTGAGAAACCGTAGATTTTTTTCTCGGTGGGAGGCAAAAGCAGCCAAACACGATTTTTGAAAGGAAACTAACAAAATGCACGCACAGCAAGTTTCAAAGATCTAAATAGTTTTTGAACATCCTGGCATTTCGACACCGAGACGAGACAACACAGCTCAAGTCAAAGGCAGATCCGTGGCATTCGAGGAGTGCCCAAGAACAGTTCGGTGGAAACGGAACGCAACCCAACTCAACTGAACAATGGAGGAGGTAGCAGATGGGGACGAGAACCAGCACTCACCTTCCTGTTGCTGAGTAGCCACTTCCTTTTCTTCTCCGGAGCAGAAGAAGGCGAGGACACCGCCATTGCTCCCGTAGCATCAATCGGCGCAAGCCACTCCGCCAACCGATCCCAAAGGGGAAGGGACACACGGACGCACCCCACAACGCACAGGGGAAGCGCGGAAGGAGAGGGAGCCGGAGAGGGGAAGAAGGGAAGGCTGGAGGAGCAAGGCAAGAAGAGAGAGGAGGTTTATATATACGGAGTCAGGACCAGTAGCTCACAAATCTATCCATCGCCTCGCGTATTTTCTATGCGTTTCTTTCCTCGGTTTGAATTGAGCGGGGAGGAAATGGGTGATGGGGATGGGGGCAGGGAATACAAGGAGAAATGCCAGCTTTGACTGTACTGCACTGCACCCACCGCGTCTCTCTCTCTCTCTCTCCACCTCTCCTCTGTTTTCCTTTCAGACAAAGCTTCAATCCCCATTTTTTTACGATTTAGCACATCATGATTTCGATTATTTAACACATTTATGTAAATAACATATAATATATATATATATATACACACACATAAAATCATATGTGTGTATGACTTTAAATTGTCCATTGCCTCATTCCCTCATCATCCTAGCTGGCCAAGATGCCTGTCGGACTTGTCCGTCCCACACCTGTCTCATTTTTCTCGACTGTATGGTCACTGTTCACGAACCAAGGCAAGGAAGAGAGAAAAAAGATGTCTCGTGTAAGGTGCTGTTGATCTTTAAAAAGAGAATGAAAATAGGCAGGCTTCCCGAGAACTACTCCCTAGCCAGTCATTTTTCTCGAAACTTTTCTTTGCTTCTGGCAATCCTTCCCCTCCTTTTCTTTGATTCGATGTTCCGTTCGTTGATTTATGTTATCAGTTCTAAAGCAGGGGGCACCACTCATTTTATCAGTGTCTTCATCAAACCTAAAGAAATTGCAGCTCTCACAGATGAGCTAGGCGTTCATTCATCAGGCTGTCAGCGGTCACATACCACACACAAATCCTCACGAATTTCATGGTCACCGCAGAGATCAAATCAGTCATGCCTTACCTAACAAACAGGGGTCATAGAACTGAATTAGCCGAGCCCAATTACGATGCTCCCTGCCTCATCAATACGCTTGTTCTCGTCGGGCATCGAGATCGACTGCACTGTTCATCGTGCATGCGTGCGCAGATTCACAAATCCGGGTGATTAAACAGTGCCCTTGCGTCCTGCAAATACGCGGCACTGCGGATACCTTCTTCCGTCCGGGTCGAAATACGGTTCAGCGTAGGAGTAGAGAGTGGTAATCCTGTTGATACGTAGAATCGCGGGTGGGGTGGGGGCGCTGCCAGTGGTCCCACCGTAGCGGCCGGCCAACCGATGCAGGTGTACAACCCCGTAGTATCCATGGGATAGGTGCCCTCCTCTGTACGTGGCGTATCCGTATTTATACGGCAGCAGGAGCGGCGCTGGCGTACTGGATCAGTATTTCACGTGGGCGCCATGTTGAGCGGGCCCGTAGGTGCGTGGGCCCTTTTCGTCAGTGGGACGGCTTTTGCCTCGTGTACTCTGGTGTGTAGCGTGACGTCACGAGCGGAAAGCTACCGAGCTTTTTACTCCTTGTGCACTGTACTAGTATGCCAGTCTCCTTGGCGTTGGCTTGGCGTAGAGTATTGACCGGGCACAGAAGGGGAAATGGATATTTTTTGAATTGATACGATCATAGGTGGCTTTTAGCCATAGCAGCTTGAGCTGATAGCAGAAGTGAGAGCCGGACGCAGCGTTGGTGGACGCAGCTCGAACCGTTCGTGGATGGATGTGTGCCTACGCAAAGCAACCAAGCAAAAGTATTGGTGCCAAACTCCGGTCGTTGCATTGCCTCCCCAAATTCAGACGAAACGAGTAACGCGCCGCGCGCGTCGCCGTCCGCCGCGCCGGCGACGCCATTTATGTCCGATCTGATCGGAGTGCGTAGAGTGCC
>BCLF01000003.1:1449093-1482316 GCA_001602275.1 Zoysia japonica | reverse complement strand
GGGTAGTTTTCAGTTTTCCTCAGGCGCTGTGACGTGCGCGCGCACCGCCGCTAGCGCCGCGCCGCAGGTCCCAGTTGCGATGGAGATCTAGCGAACGATTAATTGGTTGCCGGCCTGGCCCCTCGGCGCAGCGGCCGTTGTTGGCGAACAAGCCCCATCCTGTTTTGTCCCGGCGCGTTTCATTGGCTTGGCGCCGAGCCAACTCCGCCACGGATCGCAGTCGCCGCGCTGGAATCCTGATGAGTCGATCCCTGATGCGATGTCGAGCCAACCATGGGTGACGAATTTGGCAAACTGGTCCATCCGTCTCGTATTCTCACGCGTCGGTCTGACTCACAAGGTTCGAACCATAGTAAACTGCTTGGTTTTTTTTGTTGTTTTCGACTTTCGTTTTAAAAATTTTAAAAACTGAAAAATTTCAGAGTATCGAAAATCGGTCCGCGTACCGTTAAAATCGGTTTTCGGCTAACCGGTGAAACCGAATGATTTACTATAACAGTTTATTCAAATTTTGAATTTTTGATTTGAAACGGTTTTTGACTGATTTTTATGATTTTCACGATTTTTATCAAACGGATCCAGTTTTAACGGTTAAATCATAAACCCTGGGTCTGAGTCGTCTGACCATGCATGTTGCGCGAGAACAGTTGTAGTGCAGCGGTTGGAAGGGTTTTTGGATGGCCCTGTACGCGCTCGGCTATGGGTGGTCGCCAAAAGTTTGAAATTTTGGCGAGGCTCGTGTATGGAGCCGACGAGAATTTCCTATCGATAGATCCCCAAGCATTGGAGTCATGGAGATGGAGCATCTTGTTGTTTGCGGGTCGTCCCGGTCCCGGTGTGCCCGTGTTTCTGGTCCACGCCTCTACACTGTAGTTCCCGTGGGACTATTTCCGCAAGGGATATCTGCGACTTCAATCCGCGTGCTTGCAACTTGCGAGTGCTAGCGCAGCGCAGGGCCATAGCGGTAGAGACGCAAGTCTGCAGGTGAAAAAGGGGTGTTGGGTTCAGTTCATAGTTTCCAAGGTCTCTTCCTGTCGTCTCTTGTGAAAATTAGAGAGAATGCGCTTAGTGATTTCAATATTTTTTTGTATGCATGTCATCAAGATAACCAAAACCTAACCTGGCTTCTGTTCCGTGATCTCTCTGTCCAGGCGGCCACGGCATCAATCAGCTTGCAACACGTAGAGCAGAGTCAGCAGACCACCTGACGATCCTGATAAGCTAAACAAGAGGCGGATGATGATTTTGCCCCCTTCCTTTTTGTTGCCACCACGTCGATCTTTGATCCTCAACACCTTAATTACAAGACCACTACTTTCAACTGTAAAGCTGCTTCTTCCACGATGCTGGGTCTCTCTGCTTTAACAGGTTCTATTCCGTCCAGCCTTTCACCGCAGCCATACATACGCGGAGCTTTGCATGGATCGATCGAGGCCTCGCTCGCATCAGGATCCGTCCAGCAGCGCAAAAGCGCAGCATGCATGATCGACGCCATTATTGCCAGCCGATTCTGTCAACGGTGAAGGATCTTATCCTAAGCTCCTTGCTGCTTTATAAAGATCATGCGATCTACTAACCTAATCACTTAAAGGAGGGAGAATGCGATCGACCTTGATCAACCATGTCAATCATCTAATGACGCAGCTGGTGAGAAGCCAATTAGGCAGGGCATGAGACGAACATGATGAGTATGACCATGTTTTGTTCGCGCAGATACATGGCTCCAATCAGCAGTGCGTTGTGCATCTGAGAAAGCAGTTGGTCATATCAATCGACCTTCAGTTTTTCCTCTCTTGAAAATAAAAAGCGGATCGAGCTGAAGTTTGAAATGTCTCGTGTTGAACATGGGCTGGTTTTTAATGTCACGGGGCAGGTAATAGCAGGTTAAAAGAGACTTACAGGTCAATTGAAAAAGAAGATATGTTTTTAGAGCAGGGAAGATCAAAGCTACAAAGATCCAAAGATGAAAGGGAGCGTCTGTGAGAAAAGCATGGTGGTGGTCCTCCAAGCTAGCTAGCTAGGACTCCTGTGCAACTGTATATTTTTGGAGTGTGTCCAGATCTGGATTGATCCAATGGCATGGCGAAACTGAAAGGTACTCGACAGAAAACAAATAGATAGATGTGATGTATGTTTGTACTATGTAGTAGACCAATGTGTATGTAGTGTGAGCGTGTATTCGAGCTCCTAAGCTGTCCGAGTATACGTAGAAAAGCTTCGCCATACGCAGCGTAGTACTTTTATTTTTTTCTGGTAAGGAACACGGCGTAGTCTCTTTTTTTTTTTCTACTAGGACGCCGCAGCGTAGTACTTTCAGCAGTATTCTACGACCAAAATCGATTCAATGGACCAGTAGTACTTGGAATTGGGCTAGTTAGGCTGTTGATAGGCCGTCAAGAAACACATGACAGTACCCAATAGGATCAAAGGCCCAGTAAGTAATGTACAACCCACGTTAACTACTGGGCTTCTTTATATTTATCCATTTATCCTGCCAAATTCAACGAACTTGGAGAGCATCAAATGGCTAATGCCAGTCTAACTTAATCACGGTACCGATTATGAATCCGTCCCGAAAGACATGGAGGAAGTTCAGCTAAACACTAGTCCAGGCCCAGCCTCTCTGCTTCTTCCTCTGAGCGCGTCAGCCGCCTCCGGCAACGCAGAGGTTCTGCAAGTGCAAGCAGGAACGATCAGTTCAAGCCTGTGTTGTTTTCCTCGCTCGTCCGAAGCTGCAGGGTTTCAGCTTTGCAGGGTGGGTCAGTGGGTGAGCTCACCGTTCGCCTCAGCTAGACGCACAGGTCGGCTTGCGCGGGGGAAGCTGGGGGTGAGGCGTTCTCTGGAAGAGGGTGACACAAACACACGTCAAATTCTTAAACCGAGGAAGCCTGGTGAATAATTCTTGTCAAGAATGTTGGTTTCAGGAGAAGAAGTAAAAAATGCTGGAACTGAGCAGTGTGATCTTTCAACTGACCTTTAGCTTCGGCTTCAGAGACTCAACAGCAGCCCCTGTACTGCTGTTTGCTGCTTGCTGCAAAAGTGACGCCAAGGGAAATCAGCTGCAGGATTAGTTATGGTCTTACGATGTGGCAGGCCGGAATATCGGTCTGAGGATTTTGCTCACTACCTTGCCTAGCACCCAGTCCGCAGAGTCGAAGTAGGCGCGCTCGTGGTCCTGCATTAGCAAGATGATCAAAGTTGGTTGGTGAGCAGTAATTTTCACATTTTTTGTTTGTGCTGATACTCCGTAAGTTTTTCTAAAAATTTTCTGTACCTTGGATATCAAAGGTTTCTTAGGCGCCATTCCTCCGTACTTCTTCTCAACGCATGCCTGCAAAATTACTCAGGAGTCAGGACATCAGAAATTTCTTAGCAGCAATTTCCGCACCAAATGTTTATGCGTAAAATTACAGGTTAACCATCTGGTTTCTGACCCTGTTTCGTTTGCTCAGGGAAACAGGTAAAGGCTTATCCGTTTGCGCAGGGGTCAGGTGCCGGTACTAGACACGGACGCTTCTTTAGTGGCCTGACATGACGGCATGACAACCACAAACATAGCCATGTTTCGGGCATCCGCCGCTGCCTTTTTTCCGCCGCCACCGATCTAATCGTGGTTCACTACTGGGAAAAGAGGAACAAGCCGAAAGCAACTCGTTTTCGTTCACGGATCGCGTCGCGACCCACGGCGACGAAATGCAGGCATCCCTTTCGTCCGCTTCAGGGACAGACAGGGAGTGGTCAGGCCACACGGCCAAAACGCCGCCGCGCCTGCGCAATCGATGCGGCTGCCTTTGATCCACCGAAAGCATGTGAGCGATCTGCTGACGGCGATCGCTCAACAAAGCCACGACAACGACGGGATTCCAGAAGCTCTGAACTGACAGGGTTGTTCACTGCTCACGCACAACCCATGCAGGTGCAGTTGCAAAGCGCGGTGAGCTAAAAGGCCATCCACGCCATCACTGACGGCTCTCGCAAAAGGCCACGCCTCGTGTTCGTTCAGAACCTCAGAAGCTTAGGTCAATAGATTCCAGGGTTGAACAGGTTGCGTAAAGTCTAGTTTGCTTTAGGGTCATTCGCTCATTCCTCACCCTGATATACTTAAATAACCTTGGTGTGTGCGGTCAACAAAAGCAGTTTTTTAAACTTAACCTATAGCGGTATTGGTACTGGATCGGAGTAGTGCGGAATCTTTTTAAATGCGTTTGGGCACGGTAGGTTTGCTAAGTGGATGCTGAGGATAAGTGCGGCTTAGTCTAGATGCACGTTGACGTTAGGTAGCAATGTTCAGTGTTTACTTTCTCCAATGGTTAACCCAGAAGGTTTGCAGTAACCGTGCATTTAAGCCAGGAAAAGTGCATCAAATAGACAGTGTATAGCGGATTCAGAAATCTGAAGGTTTCCTTCAGTGACAGATGCATAGTCTCAGTAGTTTTTTTCAGAAAAAATACTTTAAATAAATCAATAACCAAACGTAACACTTCGTCGCCAACCACTTCCTGCATATCTAAATCAGGGCTAGCTATTCTCCCAACTCAATGCTGCATTGTGATATATATATATCGGCAACTCCCTATCGATCTCTGTTCTAAACTAAGAAATCCCAAGACTTATGTAGCCTTTTTCTTCCTGAGGTCAACAATTCAGAAGGTTCAATCAAGAAAGTAATATATACATTTCATCCCAGAACTGGAATGAACTTTCTCCAAAGATCGGAAATGGCAAAGGAGAACGAACAAGGTAGTAACCATACGCAATGTGTTTTCTTTTTCTTCCACTAACAGGAAATCAGTTCAGAACATCTGAGCTGTAATCGCTATTCTCCATCCTTTTTACGCTGGCAGTAAATTCAGTAAAGAAGTCTCGTGAAATTACCTCTTCCGCCGATGACTTGGCTTCACCGCTGCCTGCCATCTCCTGCCCTGCTCCTCCTCGTCCTCTCCCTACCTCTCTTCTCTGCACGAACCAACAACAGAACCTCAAGTTTCAGCGCCTGACTGAGACGAAGCGTAGAACAGAACGACGAAACATCCAGCAGGGAACGACGAGTCCAACGGAAAACACACAGAGAGAGGTAGAGAAAGATTGAAATCTTGAAAGAAAATTTGCATGAGCGGGTAGGTAGTTGAGGCAGAACCTTGCGCACTCTAGCCTGGAGAGAGAGGGGAGGAGGAGACGGAAGGCAGCGCAAGGAGAAGCGAGGTGTGCGTGTCGACTGCCGAGGTAAACCGAAATTTATAGGGAGAGACGAAGACCTTGAAAGAGGGAGCGTGTGTCAAGACCGAATCTCAAACACTGTTCCTCCTCGATCCAACGGCTGGCCGCCGAGCAAGGAAGATACATGGCTGCCGTTGCTGTGCGCGTCGTCAGTGTACGCCTGTACGGCAACGTGGACGCGCCCGTTTCGTGGCCCGTCCCTTTCAATTTCGCCTCCGGCGACGCCGCACCAACCTGCTGCCGTTGGTGCTTGGACGTGTACGCCCCCTTCTCCTAGCAGTTTTCCCCTTTCTCTCATGTGGGCGCTTGACGAGCGAGCGATTTGGCCACGGGCGCGCGAGTGAGGCCGTTTGGATAATCTTATCACCGAGACAGTGAGATCACAGCGAGAAGAACGCGCCGTGGAAAATCTGATTAGCGGACAGGAACAACTCGTGCCGAGATCGCTGAACGACGCCTTGTTGCATCTTTTGGATGCAGAGACCGAAACGGCTCGTTTTCCTCTAGTCCCGTTCCTGTCCCGACATCATCCCGCTCCCCTGAAATCCTGGCTCGGTGCATCCCTCATTTGGGTGTACCTTTCGCTCGTGGTTTATTCTTCCTCTTGGGTTCCTTGTCGGTCGCGCGCTTTGGTTCCGGTCAGCTGCAGCTCTGAAATATTCCAGTCATATCTACCTCGTGCGGGCTTTGTTTGTTCCCCCTTTCCGTGCTCCTAGAATGACGCGGTGTCCCCGGGTGATTGGCTGCTCTCCTAGCCTGCTCAGCTTCGCCGTGCCACGGTGCCCGTGTCGTGCTGTTCAGGTTGGGTGGCATGCCGGTCGATGTTCTGGTGAGTGGCTGTCTTGGCGTGCGATTCTATCCTCCTGCTGCAGGTTAAAATACAGGTATTCTAATAGAGCTGGTCCGTTTAAGTAAAGCCTGGGGCACGCCAGCTTTGGGGAAAACCTTGTAATGCCGGTTAATCCATTTTTTGTTTTGGGTCTTGGGTAGCCTAACCCTGTCGACCATCCTGTGACGCCATTAACAAAAGCCATTCGCTACAAACTAAGGATGAAAAGTTTTGAAAAACTCGCTTTTGAAATGCTGAAAAGTTAGCTTTTGTAAAATTGAACTAAAACCTGAAAAGCTCACTGAAAACTGCTTTTTCAGCTTTTAGTGTGCAGAAAAACTAAATATAAATTTAAAAAAACTAACATTTAAATTTCATCAGCTAACTTTTCAACTAGCCACCAGCCAGCTTTTCTAAAAGCTCAAAAGCTTCAGCTCAAACGAAGAAGGCCTAAGATACGCACGCGAAGCAACCAGTGTGGTGTGATCTTTCAAGCCAAGAAAGGAATCGAAGATCCCTCGGCTCGGATAAGATCATAACAAACTTAAAGTTCAGTCTACCCAAAACCAAATGCGTGCTACTCCTACCTGAATCTTGAAGGCCCTCTTTGTTTGAGTTGGAGCTTTTGAGCTTTTAGAAAAGCTAGCTGGTAACTAGTTGAAAAGCTGACTGGTGAAATTTAGATGTTAGCTTTTTTAATATATATTTAGTTTTTTTGCACACCAAAAGCTGAAAAGCAGCCCTCGGTGAGATTTTCAGCTTTTAATCCATTTATGCAAAAGCTAGCTTTTTAGCATTCCAAAAGCGAGCGTTTCAAAACCTTATTTGTTTCAGCTTGTCAGTTTTCAGCTTTTCAGTTGGAAAAACAACTGAAAAGCTGAAACAAAGAGGCCTGAAGTAATTCAGAACCGAGAAGCAGACATTTCTTCAACCTTGCCAACTGCTGCTCGATTGATAGGGCATAGCTTGTTTGTTTCAACTTATACTCCCTTTATCTTAATAGAAGTTTATTTTTAAATTTTATTGACTATAATTTTGATAAATTTATTAATTGTAATAATATAAAATATATATTATAAAAATATTTTTAATAAATTTAAAAATATAAATACTACGTGTCGACGTTCGAAATATGAGTTCAAAAGATCGGCAGATATTGTGAATAGGGTCGAGTGTGCGAGTATCGTGAAGCTAATCACGAAGAGGACTGACACAAGTGGTTTAAACTGGTTCGGGCCTCCTGGAGGATAACAACTCTATGTCCAGTATGTGTTCTTTTGCTCTCGGAAACAGATGTCTTGCTCTGTTGGGCAGGTTAAATATTTATAGGAGGGACGTGTCTCCCGTGGTAATGACAATTATCACGTCATAACACTGACAACGTCTATGTATAATTACAACGAGCGCTGCTATTAAGCGTAACGACTCTTTAATTGGCGTTAACTCCCTAGCAATCAATCGTGCTTCAAATGCCGCGTCGTGCGTCGTGGGGTCATGGGTAGCCGTTCCATAGATGATCATTCGTATCTGGGCCAAGGCCCACAAACGTCTTCGCTAAATCTTGGTTTCGGCCCACGGCTGTTCGGGAGGCGGAAATTGAGGCATCGACATAAGCCATTGAACACGTCTCTAAGTGGCGGCCTGCTTTCGGTCTTTGATAACTTGATCGATAAGATCGAACCGTACTTCCTCTCTGTCATTGCTGCTACAAACTTGAGGAGGTGTTCAAATCACAAGACTCGACGGTTGTTTTCAATTTTTGTCTTTATTTCTGACATCTCAATTCCTGTTCTGACTGGTTCGAGTGTTGCTCTTTCTCACTGTCAGAGAGTAAAGATTAGGCGTTCTTTGGGATCTCGAAGGATTGTTCTCTGCCCATAAATAGAGAGGATGGGATAGATTTCTTCTTCAAAACACTCTCTCCAGTCCCCTTTTCAAATCCATGCGCAATAACCACCCAGGCGTAACCATGGGCAAGAAGTGTTCCGCTAAGAGGATTCAATCTTCGTCAATGAGTGTTAGAGAGGATTCTTCTTTCGCAGGGGTGCAGGAGCCTCCAGCCCCTGCTGTGCGGAGGGATCCGGTGGATCGTATCATTCTCCCAGGTTACCCAGCATTGAGGAGATCTATGGGGTCTCTCCTGGTGGGTTTCTTGAACTAATGGAGGAGGATGAACAGTATGTCATGGATCTAGAAGCTGATCCCGACACTTCAGAAGATGCTGAGTTTGCTCGACATCTTCATGTTGAGTTGAATAAAAGCCACCGGAGGGTGCCAAGGCCTGATGAGGTGGTAGTCTTGAGTGACTCTGAAGGAGAAGATGACGATGGAGAGAATGAGGGCGCTAAAGCTCCTCCTCCGATTCTTCCTCACTCAGGACATCATTTCTTGATGTCTTCCTTAGGGAGAGGAGAAGAGAAAGAAGCGGCCGGCCAAGAGAATACTGGTCTTTCGAAATCGTCTTCCCCTCTTGGTGCTTAAAAGGGGTCTTCGTAAAAGAACGAAGGAGATGGTAGCTCTTCTTAGGTTTAGATCCTTTTTTCTCCTTAACTAGAGTTTTTGAACCAATAATGTAATTGTGGTAGTGAAAAAGTCTTGTATCATCTTCTATGAAGCTTCTTTCATTTCAAAAATGTGTTATGCTGAAGGATTTGGATATATCTTATGAAACATTTCTTAAGAATTCTGAATGTGTACTTGTTCGGGCTTACTTTCTTTAGCGCATTACTGCAACTGTGGTTAGCTGAACCGTTCGTACTCAGAATTAGTCTCTTTAGACGTTCAAGTATTGATATTTGAACTTTTCAAGTGCGTTAAGCACTTTAGACACAGAGAGGCACAAACGATCGAACCCATTTAGCGCGTTTGAGCACATCGGGTGTTTGCGGCACGTTGTAACCGAGCCCCTTGCGAGTGTTGAGCTCATCGGACATGAACAAGAGGAAGCCGTGGGTCCCTTTTGTAGTGCGTTGAGCACTTCGGGTGTTCGAGCATTGAGCCTCTTACGTGCGTTAAGTACATCGGGTATTTGCCGCTTCCCTTCGGATCGATAGTTGTTCGGGCATTGAGCCCTTTGCGTGCGTTAAGCACATCGGGCATTTTGCCGCTTCCCCTCGGACCGATAGCTGTTCAAACATTCGGGGTTCCTTTCTAGATAAGCTTTGTCGATTCAAATTTTAATAACTGACATTGTTGTGTCTTTATTAGGCTTGGCACCGAGAGAACGTTTCTCCACCATCTCAGTGCCGTTCTCCATTCTTACTAATTCAAGCATCACCACTTGAGCGACACTCTCCGTCGCCCTCAGATCCTTTTCTAGGTTATGTCCTCGCCCAGGCATTCAGAATCTGGTAGTTCTTCCATGTCTCCTCCTCTGGCCCGCAGTGTCATGGCCTCTGGAAATGAAGAGGACAAGATGAAGTATTGAAAGACCACCACCATGACTCAGAAGAGATTGAAGAGCCTGTATGACCGAGGTATTATCCCTGAATTTGTAATATCTGAGATTCTAGAGGTTAAAGATTATGCTGGGCCTTCTGATAGATAATTGACGGTTTTTAAAGCACACATTCTCTGTGGATTTTGTGTTCCTGCTTTGAAAATTCCTCATATCTGTCTGCCAAGCTTATAAGATAGAATTGGTTCACCTTAAACCTAGTGCCGTGGCTTTTTTAAGCATATTTGTGATGCTTTGTGAATACTGGCTGGGAATCGAACCAGATCTTGCCCTTTGGAAAACTTTGTATACAGCCTCTTACTATGGTAAACAAGTGATGGTATTTTTGATTGGCTTCACCATAAGGAGTGAGAAACAATATATTGATCCATGCCTCAGGAAGAGCTGGAAGGAAAGTGATCATAGGTGGTTCCTCATGTAGATTTTGAACAAATCAGAAGTAAAAGGAAAACACCTAATGCCATACATTGCTCTAAGTGCAAATGTTTCTCCAAATCAATCCAACAAAATCAGGGCACTCCTTGTAGAAATTCTAGAGGTCAAACGCAAGGTTCTGAATGGAAAAATCATTATTGATAAATTTGTGCGAAGACGGTTGAATCCACTCGCGATAAGGCATCCATTAGTCTTTGTTTCTACCGGTCTTCCGGATATAGTAAGATCTTCTCCCAAAGGTAATCTTTAGTAACTTGAATAGTTAATATATACTTTCAGTTACTTGACACTCTAGTGTATTGAACCATTACACAGATTTTAGAAGACGAAGTGGTGACTCGTCTTAAAGAGATGTTGAGTGATCACAAAGTCACCAGGCCAGAGGGCCTTCCTCCACCTTTTTCTGCTGCAAATCCTCCTGCAGAGGTACCAATTATTATCAACTGTACTGTATTGTCTGTTCTTTACTTGTTCTGTTCTGACCATTGATCTTTATCACAGGGAGGTTTGCCATTGAATTAGATGACATTGATGTTGTTCTCAATGATGATAATGATGATGAGAGCAATAAAGAGACTCCCAGGGATAATATTCTCGAACAAGGTCAGGCTGAGACTTTCCCTGAACTATCTGGGGAGACAGTGAAACTTTCATCATATGAGAAATTGCCAGGTGCTGAACCTGTGACAGAGGTCCCAGAGCAACAATCTTTTACTCTCGAAGAGAATATAGCAGTGAGGGCCTTAGAGATGCAGGTTGCAAGTGCCTTTATATGCCACTCTTCTGCTGCTCCCAAAGGAGTTTCTCTAGCTGGCTCTAACACTCCTTAAGCGACAACTACAAGATCTAGTGGTTCAGCCCCTGCACATACCATGGCTCAATCATCTCCTCATCCAGTGCAGTCCGATACCATCAAATGTTCTGGTGAATCCAAGGCAAAAAATTCTTATCTTCAGAGGCATTTGGTTCCACTCATATAAGTTTTCACTTCTATTTATAAAGGACTTCACCCTTTTGATCAGAAAGAAGAACATCAACAGGGCTCAAAGGGGACCATCAAATGACTGAAAGTGAAAAATACTATTCACACGAGGTATGCTCTGAACCAAACTTACTCCTTATTTACTTTGAACTAACAAATTGTTAGCCTATTCAGAGTTTCTAGGATTGTTTCTGTCATTGCCGAAGACAGATGACACAAAAAAACTCTAGATGATCATCAGAAAGTCTTCTCATCTATTCGAGAAGCTGTTATAAATTTATCAGACATCTTGCAGAAACAAGCTGCTGCCTTGCGGATACAAGTTGCCGACTCTTGCACTGCTGTTAGATCTTTAATTGATGCTGCTGAAGAAAAAGCAAGACTCCAAACAACAGATTATGCTAAATTGCAATAGAAGTTTTCTAGCTTGAAAGAAGTGGCAAAGAGTATGTGTTTATGTTTGAGCAACATAATCTGTTTTATTCTTTGAACTATATCTTATTTGACTTATATATGCAGAATTGGCAAAGGAAGCTGATGAAAAGGACAAACAGATCCAGAACATATCAAAAGAACTGAAAAGCGTTAAGTCAGAGATTACCGACAAGGACAAGCAACTTAAAGAGGTGACCACTGAACTAGAGACTGTCAAGTCCAAGTTAGAAGCTGCTGAAGCTGAAAACAATAAATTGCAGAAGTCATCAGCTTCTGAAGATATGGTCACTGGAGCATTATATATGCTTGCCTGCACTAAAAGTCATTATCCTAATCTGAATGTTTCTTTGGTTTTTTCTGTATTTCAAAGTTCCTCATCTGAACAATGCCACAAGCTTGTAGAAGATGTGGTTGATGATGCTAAGTCGTTTGTAGATGATCTTAGCTATACCGACCAGTCTTCAGATGAAAACTAGTGTGATGCATGTAGTGTATATCGATTATAAATTACACAATCATTTATGAATCATTTATAAGTATGATATATGTAGCCCCTTATTTTCTGTACGCAATGTATATGTGCGTGTAGAAAGAAACTTAGAGTAAATCATACGCACTCGATAGGTATTTTGGGACTTCAGCCTTGTGAAAACATTCGTGTATAAAATCACCATATTAAGAGGTAGATAGGTGGTGCCTATGGTGGGTTGGTGTGATTAACCTCGTAGCTATATAAGATACCTGTTTCGAAAAAATCACTCCTAAAGATGGCCGCAAGTGCCTATCGTATCTTATGTAATTGTCCGGCGATCAAGATAGAGTGTCTGAATGGTGATCTGAAAAGATCATTGATGATAAGTGGTCACAATTACCTATCAAGATCATATCTTGTATTATCGTCTGACGGCCAAGATAAAGAGCCCGGATGGAGAAAAGAAAAAGAGCACTTTATTGAACCATACGGGATGGCTAAAGCTTCCTTATATGGTAAAGATAATTTTTTGAGAATGAACGATTAGTCTTTATTCAAAATTTCACCAAATATACATTACACATAGAACTTTCGTAACTAGTCAGCATTCTATGTGTTCGATAATAAACCGCCATTGATATGAGCCAATACATAAGCCCCATGAGATACTTGATCGACTATGATATAAAGCCCTTCTCAAGGAGAAGAAAATTTGTGCTTATCTGTAGTGTTGATATCTTTTTTGATGACTAAATCCCTGACCTCCAGAGTACGATGCACAACTTGCTTGTTATAAAGCTTGCCCAGCAGGGCCTGATATTTCTCTATTTTTATCACTGTCTGTCTTTTGGACTCTTCTAATAAAGTAAGATCTAGATCTCTTGCTTCGGCTTGACTTTTTCTGTAAAATGCAACACCCGATGAGAACTCAAATGCACTTCTGGGGACAATACTGCATCAGCCCCGTACACCAGATTAAACGGTGTATCCCTGGTTGCTCGACTCAGGTTTGTGCGGAAGGACCACAACACTGTAAGCCATTCTTGATCCAATTTCTTACTCTGGCTTCTAGATTTTCTCGCATTCGCTTCTTCATCACTTGAATGATTAAACTGTTGGCTCTTTCATCTTGGCCATTAGTTTGCGGGTGAGCTACCGAAGAGACTGAGTGCTGTATCTCGAAGTCAGCACAGCTCCGTTGAAACTTATTTCTTTTGAACTGGGTCCCATTATCTGTGATGATCTGCTTTGGAACTCCAAAACGCACAATAATTCCCTTTAAAAATTTGGCTGTATCTTCTTGAGTAATGTTTATCAGTGGCTCAGCTTCTATCCACTTGGTAAAGGTATCGATAGCCACAATAATGTGCTTATATCCCTTCTGTCCCTTAGGTAAAGTACTGATGATATCGATTCTCCAGACAGCAAATGGCCAAGACAAAGAGATGGTATGCAGAGAGCTAGCATGTTTAGTTGTTTGATGCTGAAAAAATTGGCAGTGACTGCATTTGCACACTAGATCAGTGACATCTTGATTTGCTGTCGGCCAGTACAATCCATATCGGAATGCTTTTCCAACCAAAGTTCTGACAGAATTATGACAGCCATAAACTTCTACATGTATATCATTCAGCAGTCGCATACCTTCATCTTCATAGATACACCTCATCAACATTCCATTTCTTCCTTTTTTATAATACCCCATCAATAATGGTGTAATTCTTGGCAATTCGAGCAATGCGCTTAGTTGCCGGATCATCATCTGCAATTGGATCACCTCCAATGAATACTCTGATCGAATATCTACAATCTTCGGGCTCTTCAAGATCAAGTAAAGATATTTCTTGAGCCCCAATGGACACCTTAAGCAACACATATGGTTGTAAGATTTCTTCAATGATAACATCATCGGGCATTGCTGATCGGGAAGAGACCAATCAGACGAGATGATCTGCATCTTGGTTATCCAATCGAGGAATGTATCAAATTTCAAATCCGTCGAAAGAACTTTCTTTTGCCCAAACAGCTTTTAAATACGCAGCCATCTTCTCATCCTTACATTCATACTCGTTATGAATCTGCTGGGTCACCAATTGAGAATCGCATCGAATCAGCAATCTCTTGATGCCCATGGACTCAACAATGTGCAGGCCATTAATCAAGCCTTCATATTCTGTAATATTATTAGTGGCTTTAAATTTCAACTGAAGGACATACTTCAAGGGTTCCCTTCGAGAGGTTTCAATACAACACCAGCCCCAGCCCCTTTTAAGGTAAAGGAACCATCAAAATACATCACCCAATGATCGGGCAATGCCTCTTCATCTTGAGTACCAGAAAGGGTCCATTAGTAATAAAATTAGCTAAAGCTTGACTTTTGATGACTCTCCGAGATATGAACTCTATATAAAACTGCCTCAACTCTACTGCCCAATGAGATATATGTCCTGTAGCATCTCTTCTATATAAAATGCGGTCGAGTGGGCGATCAGAGACTACCTTGATCGGATGTGCTAAGAAATAATGCTTCACCTTTTGGGACGTAATTAGTGCGGCATACAGCAACTTCTGAGCCTGTGGGAACCTTATTTGAGCATCCTTCAAGATTTCACTAACGAAATATACCGGTGACTGAACTAAACTTCTCTGATCATTGATTCGATCTACTGTCAGAACAGTACTAACCACCGAATCCGAAACTGCTACATAAAGCAACAACTCTTCTTCAGACTTTGGTGGCACCAGGTTAGGCATGTTCTTGAGATATTGCTTCAGTTCTTGAAAAACTGCTTCTGCTTGACTATCCCATTGGAATTCATCTTGTTTGCGTAAAACGTTATAAAATGGCATACCTTTTTCTCCCGATCGAGATATAAATCTACTGAGGGCAGCCATCATTCCAGCCAACTTCTGGATTTCCTTCCGAGTTCGGGGTGGTTGCAATTGTTCGATAGCTTCCACCTTCTTCGAGTTTGCGTCGATTCCTGTCTCAGAGACCATGTATCCCAGCAGCTTGCCAGAAGATACCTCAAAGACACACTTCTTCGGGTTTAACTTTATCTGGAACTTTTTAAGGTTATCGAAGGTCTCGGTGAGGTCCTTAAGCAGATCCCTCGCTGTTTGGAGTTCACAACGATGTCATCGATATATGCTTCAACATTTCTCCCAATTTGGTGTTCAAAAATGATATGAGCACATTTTTTGTATGTAGCCCCGATATTTTTGAGGCCGAACGGCATCTTCACGTAGCAATAAACTCCGAGCAGAGTGATGAACACCGTTTTTTCTCATTTTCAACTTTCATATTGATTTGATGATAGCCAGAGTAAGCATCAAGAAAACTCAATAATTTGTTGATGGACGTTGAGTCTATGATCTGATCAATTCGAGGCAGAGAATACTTATCTTTAGAACATGCTTTATTAAAAAACGTATAGTCAATACACATCCGCCACGAACCATCGGGCTTTTTTACTAATACAGGATTTGCTAGCCATGTAGGATAATCTACCGTTCTAATGAACCCGGCTTGTAATAGGCTAGTGATTTTTTCGCAAATGGCGTCGCGTCTGTCTGGACTGTATCTCCGTTCTTTTTGCTTGACCGGCTTGAGAGCCGGGTCAATCCTCAACTTGTGCTTAATCACCTCTCTGAGGATCTCGGGCATGTCCGAAGGTGTCCATGCAAAGACATCGATGTTTGCCCGAAGAAAAGTGATGAGCGCGAGTTCCTATTTCAAGGATAAGGAACCCCCAATGATAACTTGCTTCGCTGGCTCATTAGGATCCAGCGGAATATTCTTGTTCGGTGCTGGGGGCAGCACAATTTCTTCTTTGGGAGCCGAGACTTTGGGAACCGATACTTCTAGAATTTTGACAGTGAGTTTTAGTACAACAAATACCTCACCACCATCTGTTCGGGCTTGCTTGGAAGAACTGGCTTCCAAGACTCCTTTCTTGAAGTGACCGCAAGCAACGGTCAGATTAATTTTTCCCAAGGGCTTTAATGAAACCCCTGAAATAACTCTGTGGAATCTTTCATCCACAGGCTGCAATGCTGCTAATGGCAAACCCATTTTCTCATAAGTACGTTTCATGAGGAAGTTCAAGGCCGCACCTGTGTCGACGAGAGTCTTGGCAACATTACTGCGGTGGATGGGTATCTTGACGACGAACGGCAAGTTCTTGGTTGATAGCTCCATCTTCGGTTGATCTTCAGGGCCGAACATGATCGGGGCTCTATGCCACCGCATCTTCTTGCTAACAGGAACGACATTGAGTACCTCTCGCTCGTACTTTTTGTACTGAGTTTTAGATGAAACTGCAGTACTTCCACTGAAGATCATGTTAAATTCGAGAAATTCTTCTTCATCTTTTTGCTCAACCCTTCGACGGCCCCTGGCCAGAGCCTCGAGTCGAGGTGCTGCCAGAGGTTCTGGAACATCTTTTTTCTTTTGATCAATATAATAAGTGCAATCAGTGAAGTTATTTAACCTGGACCGATGAACCGAGCACCACTTCTGTGCATCTTAAGGTCTGTCGAAGGGTCGCTTATTCTTTTTATGACGTTCACTACCTTTCTTTTTAGCGACGTTGAGCTCTCGATCATTAGACTTTTTGCGAGAGCTCTTAGTCTTGGCTTCTCCCGTAATCCGGGCTCGAGTTTCTGATGCCTTGATGTAGGTTTCGGCAATTGACAAGAGGTGGCCCACTGTTTGTGGTTCCTCGATGGCTAGCCATTCTGCAGTGTACACATGAGATACTCCTTTTCTGAAAGCTATAATGACCTCCAGATCTTCAATATGAGGAATAGAATTCCTCTCCTGACTGAACCTCTTCATATAATCTCGAAGACTCTCATCGGGCTTTTGTCTGATGGTCCGAAAGGTTTCTGTTGTCGAGGGCCTTTCAAAGGTCCCCTGTAAATTTCCGATGAAGGTCGCGTAGAGCTGATCCTAAGTCCGGAACGTGGACTCGAGAAGATTAACCAGCCATGATCGGGTGGGCTCTGACAGAGCAGTAGACAAATAATTAGCCTTTACTCTATCATCTCTCCCAGCGGCTTCTATAACCGTGGAGTAAACCTGAAGGAATTCTTCAGAATTAGATGATCTATCTTACTTCTTGATCGGGCCTGGGTTGAATTTCTCAGGCCATCGAACTTGATGAAGACTTAGAGCAAGAGTCTTAAATGAGCTCCGGCTCGATCGAGCCCGATGAGGAGCAACTTCAGCTGCCTCTCTATGACACCTGTTGGCATCAATGTTATTGCGTGCATCATGTCTGCGCGGGTGTTCATCAGATTGACCCCTTTGACTTCGTTGCCTGTCAAGGCTATGCCGTAAATCTTCGACAGAGAGACGGAGTCCCTACCGGAGAGATGTAGCCAAAGCAGAGGGTGCTCTTCAGGAGGATATACCTCTATGAGAATTGCCACAGCGTGAAGCTTTAGGTTGATTTTGGTCTGACGGCGTAGAATGGCCTATGCGACCCGCAATCTTCAATCCTTGCTGGACCAGTGGCACCAGGGGCGAACCATCAGCTGCTAAATGCTGCATACACTCTAGGATTGTTTGGAGATGAGTAGCTTCAAAGTCGGTTTGTAGATTCTTTACCGAGAGACCCGGCAAGTTGATCCTATATACATTAGAACCAATGGTGAGAAAATTACTCGATGACCCAGCAGAAAGTGCTGGACCATTCCTCTTAGCCACATTGATCTGTCGTAACTCAATGTTGCGATTCCACTCCAGGTACCTCATTCTTGAGAGATAATCCTCATCAGAGCCGAAGTCATCGTTGGTGCAGTCGTTGTCACTGTCGCTACTGGAGTTGTAGCATTCCAGCCCTAACCCATGGAACTTGCCATTAACAAGGTTAAGAATCAACTTGGACTGGGTTGGTAGCTGCTCTAATTGATCCTTTAAAGGATCAACACATAATCGGGACCCGAGTAGAACACTCAGAATCTCAATTGTAGTAGGCATCTCAAACGAGATCTGAGAAAAAACTTTTAGGAACTCCAAGTGATGGGTCAAAAAACCTTCTTCATTGGCGACAAAAACCAATATTCCGAAATAGAACGTGGTGTCAGCCGAGAAAACAAGGTTGCTTGAAGAGGTCATGGATGAAAGTTGGACTAACTTCACCTCACACTCTCATACGTGACGCGCCTCTATCGACGTTCGAAATACGAGTTCGGAAGATCGGCAAATATTGTGAATAGGTCGAGTGTGCGAGTATTGTGAAGCTAATCACAAAGAGAACTGACATGAGTGGTTTAGACTGCTTCGGACCTCGCGGAGTATAATAACCCTACGTCCAATGAGAGAACGTGTGTTCAGAAAAAGATGTCTTGCCCTGTTAGGCATGTTACATATTTATAAAAAGTACGTGTCTCCCGTGGCAATGACAATTATCACATCATAACACTGATAACATATATTTCTAATTACAACGAGCGCGACTATTAAGCCTAACGGCCCTTTACTTGACGTTAACTCTCTGGCAATCAATTGTGCCTCAAATGTCGCGTCGTGCGTCGTGGGATCTAGGCCAAAGCCCACAAATGTCTTCGATAAATCTTGATTTCGGCCCACGCCTGTTCGAGAGGCGGAAATTGAGGCATCGACACTAAGTTTTTAAATTTAATCAAATTTATAAAAAAAAATATTGATCAAAACATCAATTAACAAAAACTAAAAATAATTTTCTATTAAAACAGAGATACTACGCTTTAAACGAAGTGGTGCAAGTGTTGCCGTGGGAGAAGTAGCTAGTACTCGCCTACTCCAATCGGGCGTCGTATCAGCTCCGGAGACTGCTACTACTCCGATAAAGGTCCCCCGCCGGCCGATTGCTTGTCTGCACGGCATGCACGCCAGTCAGTCACCAAACTGCGTTTCAATGCGACGGCGGATCGAAAGCTCCCTCTCACTCTCGTCTCGCGCGACGAGTGGCGCCACGTGATTTGGGTGGACAAACCCTGCGGTGGAATTATTTGTGAGGACTGTAGGATTTGTTTTCTGAGGCCTGGGGTCAATCACGAACGGATGATCACAATTAGTTGACAACAAAGCCGGGAGGCATGATTGTATCTGCTGAAGGCGCGCGTGAGAGGGATCGGCAAAAAATTCATCGGTACGAGCTGGCCAACAAAACAAAGTAGGGGTCCTACTGGCTTGGGTAAACCAGAGGTCCAGAACTCACTGATGTTGTCAAGTTGTATCTGTAGAGCTCATTTGAAAACTTCTTCACCAACGAACACGTCAAAATAAAATGGAAAAAAAAAACTCAGATTCCTAGTACATTTCAGTCGACGGAGGAGCGATCTCTACGGATTTGTTTTGATTTTTCTTTGTAGGTTTACTGATTTGCTGGGATTTATAATTGTATTGACTATAGACAATCGACAATATTACTAGTGCATATGAAGTCACGCTACCTGTGCATATGAAGTCAAGCGGGCAAAGGTGCTGGGAGAATGCTCTGCACTCGTATAACCCCCTGCAGCTCAAACAAACATCCCGTTCTATCTTCCGATTACAACCTAAACTTTCAACAAATTAGACCACGAAAAGGATTCAAAGATAGTAATCCATACTCCACAGAAATTGCTGTCGTCGACGCGATTGCAATTTCAAAACGTAGCGACGGCAGGACAATCAATTATTCGGTTGTCCCCTCAGACCCCGAATAAAATCGCGTTCATGTAACTTTTTGAAAAACGAATACCACATCCGCTGAGGTAAGTCACTCGCGGTGTCTTTCTGCAGCCTTTTTCTCGCTGGCCGAAAGGACGTCACCGTGCCACGTATGACGAAACGAGCACCGGATCATGTGCTCTCATGATGGCTGCGCGCTCCCGCGGCGTTGCGCCTCGCCGTCGGTGAGTCGTGACAAATTCCGCAGGTCGCCTCCGCGAATCCTTGCATGCATGCGGGAGGTCGATGCAGCACGACGCGTCGCGAAAAGATGACGCATTTTGCGCTTTTCCTAGGATGGCCTGATGGATTCTGTTCCTGCCTTTCTGCCGAAAAATCTGAACGCTGTTCCTCGCTGTTGGTGACTGAATGCTGTTCGTTTCAGGCTAGCCGCTGCACGGCTGCAGCCAGAGACCGTAGGCCGGAAAGCAAAGCTGGAAACATACTGCTGTGTTACGGAGGAGTACCAGTATAGATTGATAGGTTCGGGTTATACTACAATTGAGAATACACGATTTCAAGAGCAGCAGGGAGATCGCGAAGCACAGCAAGCAGGGGATGGATGAGATAAAATCCAGGACTTGGACGAGGGAAGGCACCAGGAAGAAGAACAGTAGCATCAGCTTATCCATGTTCCATGCCTTTCACTCTGCTCCCTCTCTGCCTTTTGTGTCTAGGCCGATAGCCCATACGGCAGGCTGTTCAATCAGACTTCGTAAAAACGATTCCTTTGGTAGCTGTCGCCACTTTTCATATAAACTTTTCTTGTGTAGCTCAACACTTTTACCGCGGTAAAGAATTAGGAAATCGGTGAGCCTGTGTTGGGAGTTCTTTGTCAAGCAAGGCTATAATCTTCCTGCACTGTGCCCTGGAGCCTGGAGGGCTGCAGCGCAAACCATGTTTCCGAAAACCTAGATCGCCCTTAGTTTCCCAGACAAAATATAAACTCGAATACAGTCTTCCAGGGCATGTTAGCACATCGTTCTGCAATTGGTAAGGCCATTATACAGATACAGTTTGTAGTATACAACTCCATCCCACGAGCCCGTTTCAAGAAAACTAAAAACTTAATCCGGAACATCCCCAGGCTCTGACAAGTGACAACAGGTGCTGATCAAGGTTCAGGAAAGATCACAGGTAAAGTTCAGACAGCCCACCGCGAGCAACACAAGCCGAAGAGAATTTTCCATTCTTACCACCAAATACAATAACTTTTCAATCCTTACCACTCAATTCGTAAATTTTTTAATCTTTACCACTAAATACATTTTTCACTTCAAAACATACCAGTTCTTTAAAGTTTTAATTATTTTTGCTGTTTTATATTATGTTAAAATAAACAAAATTTGAGCTTAAATGATGCTTATAGTATAATAAACATAATATAATAAATATAATATATTATTACACAGTATAATAACATAATATAAAATAATAAAAACATTAAAATATCAAAAAAGTGATATGTTTTAAAGTGAAAAACGTATTTAATGATAAAGATTAAAAAGATTACAAATTGAAGGATAAGAATTAAAAAGCTAACGTATTTGATGGTAAAAATTGAAAAATCTCCGAGCTGAACTATCTATCACATTTTGCTCTTGCGGACCGGAACCAGTTCCTTCGCCTTCGCCCTCAGCTCATACTTCTTGAGCTTGCCAGCAACCCTGCGCGGCTGCGCGTGAACGCGTCCTTGTCGAGTCACCGGACTGACCTCTCGATGGATCGCGAGCCGCTTCGGGACGTCAGCCCGATTCACGGTGGAGAGAAACATCGGCAAAGAGTAAAAACACAGCGCCTTGAGAACGACGGCGGTGGGCGGCGAACGAGTCGCAATCTGTGCATTCAAAAAAAAAAAAAACGAGTCGCAATCTGAAGGATGGATCATCGTCATTGACCACCTTGTTGCACCTTCGCACGCTACCAGCTGCTGCTACCTGGCCGCAGGCCGGAATCGGAAACGCACCAGTGGTTTTCATCAGACAATGGCACAATGCAAAGAAGCCCGTGCGGCCGGCGGAGCAACATAAAATGGCTCCGGCTGTCGACTTCCCTCCCTGTCCTACAGCGATCTCGATTGCACGAAGGTAATGATGCTGGTCAGGTGCGTACATGGAGATTGGAGTCACGCGACTCAGTTACTCCTAAGAAAAATAATCTACACATGCAAAGCGACAGTTGATTATCTAATTTCTATAATTAAGAAACAAAATATGTTTGGTCACAACCAATTTATAAGCAGCAGGGAATTCGACATGATATACAGTGCACAGTCAATGCTGCACACGCAGCATACGCAATACAAATGTGCCCCAAACTTCCCAGCCAACATCCTGGACAATGTACACAACCATTCCACTGGAACAGTAGGTTTGTTCATCATTCCGTTTTATTTATGACGATGGTGCCATCAGCCCATGTTGAACAAATGCGTCTCCGCACCAGAGCTCACATCCTGCAATTCTTCACGGGGCCCAGCTCCTTCACCTTGGCTCTCAGCTCATGCTTCTTGATCTTCCCCGTGGCCGTCTTCGGCAGCGGCCCAAAGATCACCGACTTCGGCACCCAGAACCCCGGCATCCTCTTCCGGCAGAACTTCATGATGTCGTTCGCCAGCGCGGCCTCGTCGGAACGGTCCACGGCGTCCTTGAGCGTGACGAACGCGCACGGCGACTCCCCCCACCGCTCGTCTGCCCTGGCCACGACGCAGGCCTCGAGCACCGCCGGGTGCGTGTACAGCACCTTCTCCACCTCCAGGCTGCTGATGTTCTCCCCGCCGGAGATGATGATGTCCTTCATCCGGTCCTTCACCTCGATGTACCCGTCGGGATGCTTCACGCCGAGGTCGCCGGAGTGGTACCAACCGCCGGCGAACGCCTCGGCGTTGGCCTTGGGGTTCTTGAGGTACCCCTTCATGACGGCGTTGCCGCGCATGACGATCTCGCCGTAGGACCTGCCGTCGGCAGGGACGGGGGCCATCGTCTTCGGGTCCACCACGTCGAGGCCCTCCAGCGCGATGTACCTGATGCCCTGACGGCAGTGCAGTCGCGACCGCTCCTCCAGCGGCAGGTCGTCCCACTCGGGCTTCCACACGCACACCGTTGATGGGCCGTAGGTCTCCGATAGCCCATACGTGTGCGTGACGCGGAAACCGCGAATGGACAGCGCGGCGAGCAGGGACGGCGTCGGGGCGGCTCCGGCCACCATGACATTGACGACGCGGGGGAGCGGCAGGAACGTCTCGCTTGCCGGCGCGTTGATGAGGTTGTTGAGGACGACCGGCGCAGCACAGAAATGCGTCACCCCTTGCTTAGCAATGCCATGATATATGGCCTTTGTGCTCACCTGCGACACACAAAGCATTTGATCAACGTCCTCTGCATTGGAGCAGACATTTGGCACAGAAAAATAAATGTGCTCCAAATACAGGTGTAACTTACCTGACGAAGACATATGCTTGTTCCACAGAACGCAGCCAACGCCCAAGTATAACACCAGCCGTTACAGTGGAACATGGGCAGAGTCCACAAGTAGACAGCACCTTCAAACATACCCCAGACCATAGCAACACTGAGCGCCATCACATAGGCTCCACGGTGATGCAACACGACACCTTTCGGGCTGGAAGTAGTTCCAGAAGTGTAGCCAAGGGCAATACTCTGCCATTCATCCTTCGGTGGTTTCCAATGGAACTCCGGGTCACCAGTTTTCAGGAACTCCTCGTACTCAACAGCTCCTTTTCCTAGAGCATATCGTAGAGATTTTGAATCACAAGTTGGGTCACCAATAACGATCATGATTGGAGGTCTGAATTTCGATTTCTTTTTCTCTGCAATTATCCTAAGCGATTCTTCAGCTAGGGTGTAGAATTCTTGGTCCACCATCACAACCTCTGCCACAGAGTGATCAAGAAGGAATGCAATTGTCTCAGCATTTAACCGGATATTGACGCAGTTTACAACCGCTCCTGACATTGGAATGCCAAAGTGAGCTTCATAAACTGCCGGGACATTCGGAGCTATTACAGCAACCTGAAGGAATAAAAATTCAACCAGTTTATTACCATAGGGGTTAAAAATATTAAGATACGTTTTCTTTCATTTTTCCCCAAAGAAGACACAGGATTAAACAACCTACAGACCAGGTAAAGTCACTATATTTTTATCAGTCAGCAAAACGTGCCGTGACAACACCAAGGAACAAACAAAACAAATATAAAAAAAATATATAATCTATTATCAGACAGATGTCCAGCGGTTCAAGGCTTGAAGCATAACCTTCAAGAAACACAAAAAAAAAGGCTAAATGTGTTTTATCTCAAGGTCTCGACAGACTGATAGAGACACGAGTCCAGAGTCACGGAGAAGACAAGAATAGGATAAGCTTATCTTTTTTCTTTTGACCAAAAAAGTAGCCTGTCGAGTATTACATTGATGAACAAAGCTACTAAAACTAGTATTGGTTACATGCACCTTCTAAAAGGAACTCATATACCACAATCTAGTTGCCTAAAATATGCAAACTTATGAAGCCACATGGGCTGAATAATTCATCAGCTTTAAATTAATTAATTAATTAATGCTAATTTTCTAATTCAGTAGTAATAATGAGACAGATGAGGCTGTGCTGGAGTACTGGACTGCAGCGTTCACCAAACAGGTGAAACTGAGCTTATGAACAAATCAGGTAAATAAAAAAAATATAACCAGACTATGGCACAAGGGAAGCAACATGCACGGATTGAATTTACATGAAAATACAGTCATACATACTCCCTCCGTTTTTTAATTAATGTCGTCGTTAAATTTTAAATTCAACTTTGACTATTCGTCTTATTCAAAATTTTTTGATAAATTTCATATATTTTGATATAATTTGATTTATCATTAGAGTACTTTGAATTAAAACTTAAAATTTTACATATTCAAGCAAATTTTTTGAATAAGACGAATGATCAAAGTTAAATTTAAAAGTCAACGACGACAGCAATTAAAGAACGGAGGGAGTATTCAGCACCAGATCTACAGACGCAATACAGCACTGAATAAATAAATGGGGATAAATAAATTATTTATTTCTTGTTTTGTTCATCCATCTTCTAAAAGTTGCAATTAGGACTATTGCCTTTCGATTTTTACAGTTACAACAAGACGCATATTTCAGATAAAAGTAAGCCCAAATCAAATAGCTCTAGTCTACACTGAAATTTCTATCCAAACCTTCAGGTTCACATAACAAAAAACTCTTTATCCCTTTACAACTCATTTCCTAGAAAAAAACTACTCCTACATGATAGGATAATCTATAGCTTCTTCTTGGGAAAGAACCTGCGAAGTATTTAATCACAGAAAAGAGTATGGAAGTGAAGGACAGGAAATTCACCGTGCTACCGTAGCCGACGGATCGGCGCGTGAGTGCGGAGGCGAGGCGGCGGCACCGGCGGTAGGTCTCGGCCCAGGTGTGCCGCACGGGGCCGTGCACGACGGCGACCCTGTCCGGCTGCGCCAGCGCGGCGCGCTCGAGGAACCAGAGCGGCGTGAGCGCCGTGTAGTTGGCGTCGTTCCGCGGCAGGTCGTCGATGTCCCTCTCCCGCGCCGATCCGAACCCGCGCCCTGCCCCCTCGGAGCCCATGGTCTCAGCTCTCCCTCTTATCCCCCTCTCGCTCGCCAAGATACCGACGAAGGCAGGTACTCGAGTGTGGTGTATCGGTGTAGAAAGCGTGGGGGCGTGGCGGTCGGAGGAAGCAGACGACGCGACGCGCGACGCACCTCTGCTCGGCGAGCTCACTGTCATTTATAGCGCGCCACGAACTGTCCTGGGCCTGCCGTGCCGAATGCACGCCAGAATGCCCGGTTGGTGACAAATTGCAGGCGCCAGACTTGGAATTGGACTTCGCTACCACCGGGGGTGGGCCGCGGAAACGACGGACACGTGTAAGTGCGGCCCAGCCTGTGCGACAGGTGGACCCGCGGGCTCAGGTCACGGAATATTGTTGTCCGACGTCGGAAAATTTTGCAGAATATTTCCGTTTTCTATTTTTTTTTAAAAAAAATTAAACTGATTTTTATGATTTTTTTTAATTTTTTGTGAAATTCCAACGTTTGAAGTTTAACTTTTCAAGAATAGAGTTTCCTCACTTTTGTTTTTTCTGGATCGAGCGCTACTCCCTCCCGTATCATAACACGGGTCTTTAAAATATAATTTTTATTTTTATTTTTTTATAAATTTTTATTTAAAAGTTGTATATGTATATTTTTATGAAATAATTTTATAAGATAAAATTTATTTATATAATTTTTACATTTTCAAACTCAATAATTTATTTTTTAAAATTCATTCATATAATTTTCACATTTTCAAACTCAATAATTTCCATTCATAATATGAAACCGTAAAAAGTACTACCAGCTTCTATTTAAAGATGGCAACGGAGGCCTTGAAACTCGATAGCCGACAGGTTTTTACTCCATTAAGTTACAAGTATGAGGGAGTTTTTATACTGTGAACTTAATGGATATTGGTACGAAAAGGTTTTATCCGTCTCCGATACCCGATATAAAAAAAGTTATATATTTTTCATTAGATATAAGTATATAAAAGATTATATTACATAGATGATTTTTATACTTTTTACCTAATATGTCACATTTAATTCAAATTTGTATTAGTTTAACTTATTATGTGTCAATAAATTGAATAATTATAAAAACACTAATTATAATTGTGGTAGTAGTACTTTTAACGTGTATCTGAGACCATAAATTCCTCGTGGGTATGAGTTAGAAAAAAAAAACTTCCACTTGATAATTAAATAATATGAATATAAGAAAAAAAAACCTGACAAATATGTATCCGTTGCCATTTCTAATTTTATTTGCTACAACAGTCGTACTAACATGCTTCTCGCGAGAGGAATACTCTTCTGTAAATGGCAGGTGATGTCATTTTTCCATTCCCATCTGCGCCGACGTGGATTCCTGATGTAAGTGCTGATGCAAGTAACAGCAAATTGCGGCTCCGGAACTGTGAGCCTCGTTGTCCTGGACCCCTGGTTGGTTCGATGCATCTGGCAACCTGGCAACAGGGAAGGCTGCCACTTGTTCGCTGTTATCCCAGCGCGGTAACCAGAAACATGCAACGGAGGGCGGGGAGTGGATCCGTGAATGCCATGAAAGCCATTGCCAATTTGACATGTCATGTCACATGCTGAAGAACGAGCGCCTGCCGACCCAGGCCCACGTCTAGGGATCTGTTTTGATTGCCTGTATGTTCAATGACGGATTCAGAAATTTTATGAGTATGAAGCATGAGCGAATATTACAATGCATAATTAATTGTGCATAAGTATATCAATCACCAATATAATACCTTATTTGGATTCTAGATTTACTACATCCGTCTCAAAATATAAGTATTTTTAGCTTGGTTAAAGTCAATTTTGTTCAACTTTGACTAACAATATCTTAAAAATTAAAGAAAATTTAATAATAAAAGTTACATAATATGAAATTTTATTTCATGATAAATCTAATAATATAATTTGTATGCAATAAAATTATATAATTTCTTTATTATTAATTGTCAAAGTTGAAGAAGATCGACTTTGACCAAAACTAGAATGCTTACATTTTGAGACAGAAGAAGTAATTGTTATTTGACTAAAAATTAGTCTTATTTTCTCTAAACCCATGGATTAAATGTTATCCTGCTAGTCCATCCAGATGGACTAATAAAAATCAATAATTTGCAGTAAATTAAAAAGTCTAAAATAATCTTAATAATTAGAGAGCTAACAACTATTTCTATATCCAAACAAACATGAACTAAAAATTAATGAGGGGTTTGGACTAACAATTAATTTTATCTCTAAACATGCATTGAATTAATAATTAACTGATTAATTATTAGTTTGGACTAACAATTAGTCATTTGAAACAAAAAAGGGCTAAGCATAGATCAATTCGGTTGCTAATCTGACTGAGCTTCCGCTTCCTATCTTTTCAGTCCTTGAGATTCAATCTATTTGTTGGAGTCTTTAATTTTGTTTGTGGATTCATGCCACCGAGAAGCCAAACATGTCGATGCTGCTGAGCAGCCGGTTGCGCCAAAGCCAAACATCGGTGCACAGCCGCCTCATGGTACTGGAAACGTGCCCACAGGTGAAGGAGTTTTTTGAGTTGCACTACGGTTAGCGACAGCAAGGAGTCCGAGCAGGCGGCCAGGCTCACAGGGGCTGGTCCGCCCAGTGTCCCAGTCTAGTTCGTATGCAATGAGACATGTTCATTATAGTTAAGTTGAGTGTATTTAAAATAGTGTGTTTGATAAATTACATATAAAAAGACAAGCTGAGAGACGATGGTGTTTGATTCACCGTACGGACATCTAGTTTATTAAATTTAGAAATAAAAATAAGTTAATAATAACTTTTTAAATTTAAATATATAATACACTACTTTTTTTTGCGATGGGTACACTACATAATATATTATACTAAAATGTTATTCTAAATTAAATTATTTAAATATTGTTAAATATATACTAATTACTATAATTAATCATATGTTAAAATTGTAGTATCTCGGAAGCCTGGCTCACCGAAAAAAGAACTTTCCTCACATTTTGGCGAGCTAGGCCCTGCGCTCCGTTCTGTAGGCAGCCAGGCTGCGGTGCATATACAGGCAACCGATCAGGCATTCGCACGCAGGCTGCCTGGCCGGCCTGCATGCAGCCCATAGTTTTTTTTTTTTATTAAACATGCAGCCCATAGTTGACCGCGAAGTGACGGAGACGGTGTAGTCGCCGTTTGCCTGTCGTCACGGTGTCTGGTCGCTGACTGCCGCGTCCGACGAGGGACAGACCCTCGGCCGATCTCCACCGTTGGAAAAGATCGGACGGCTCTGGAGGCGCTACTCGCTTGCGTGGTATGAACGACTCCCCCAATTGCCAGATTTGCCCCAGTCCACATCGCGTCGACCCTCTCCGTGTCTCCCTTCATCACTCAACGCTCCAGGCCCGTGCCCCCGGCGGCGGCGGCCGCCGTGGCACTCGACATCGGAACGGGGCGGTCCTCCGACCTGCCCGACCCAAGCATGCCGTACGCGCGCTCCGATCCGGTGAGGCCCCTCCCCGGCTCGCTCCCCGTCCCCATGCCCTCTCTCTCTACCGCCTTTGATCCGTGTGCTTTAGGGAGCGTCCATGCCGATCTATCGCTTGGTATCGGTCTTTATTTCGTAGAAATCGGAATTATAGATGGAATCCCGCCGAATTGTTACGCGCGTGACGTGGTGGGTCGATTTCGCGATGATTTTGGGCGTTTGCGGGGAGGATAGGAAGAGGGGCCTATGGGGGTATAAGCTAGCAGTGGCTTACATCTAGGCGAAGCAGCTGTCAGTCATATCTATTTCCCCTTGTTGAACATAGCGGGGAGTTCTAGATGCTAGCAGTGGCGGAGCTACCATTGTTGGATCGGGGTCACAGGACACCGATGACTCTGTGCAAAATTCACTAATACCTATGGTTTATTTGATAGATAATGACCCCGGTAAAAACTATGTAGTGACCCCAATGTCATTTTTGGCTGGCTCCGCCCCTGGATGCTAGTGTCGTTTCCTTCTTAAGCTGACGAAGTATTCTGTTGATAATAACTGAGCATTGTGTTGTTCTTTCGATCAGGGCGGTGATGAAGAGCCAACTGTGTCGGGCTTCGTCAGCTCACATGCCGTTTCTGGACAGAAGCGTCTCAAGCTGCAGACAGACGAGTCACCGGACATTGGACCACGTGTTTGTTCTGTGTCAGCATTTGATGATTCAAGAGGGAACTTGCTTGGCCAGTACGCAATTTGCTGAGCATCTGTCGCTTCAGTTTATTTTTTAGAAATCGTTTTCTTTGGAAGTTAGTACTTATTGTTAATGCTTCCTGCATGATTTATCAGGCACAGTGAGCAACATCAAATGGTCTCCTGTATCGGAGACCAAACACAAAGCACTTGCCTCTATGTTGCAATGCAGGAAAATGTTTGTTCAATTGACAGTAATGGCGGGAAAGATCCACAGTCTGGGCTTGAATATCCAGCTGCACAAAATGATAAAAATGTGACACAGGGCGCACATGCGCAACATCAACCTTCCGAAGGTTGCATGTATATGAATGAGCTTAGCCAGATGTGTGGACCGTACCCACCTGAACAGCTGTACGAGGGGCTGTCCACTGGTTTCTTGCCTCAAAACCTTGCTATCTATGCAATATTTGGTGGGAAAATGGCAAATCCTGTGCCCTTAAGCTTTCTGGAACAATTCCTTTCACAATGGAATTTAGGTGTCGCTGGCTCCACTTCGACTGAGTCGCTGAATACTAAGAAATCAGCTTCCAGTGATAAAATGGTTCTTCCAAATGTATGGTTTACTTTTTCTTGTCATTGTTTCTGCACATCATTCCTCCACCTGTCTACCGTCCTGATTTGGTTAGTTTTTTTCCCTATCAGACTCTTTCAGGCGAAGACTCATGCTGGATGTTTGAGGATGCTGAAGGGTGTAGACATGGACCACATTCTCTTGCTGAACTTTCCTATTGGCATCACAATAGCTATATCCAAGATCTTTCAATGGTAAGAGGAACAGGGGAAGAAACCTATAAGCCTTCCGAGTCCAGCCTTGCCATGTTCTGTACTTGTTGTGTAGTTGTGTACAAATATGAAGATCTGTAGTGATGATGATGTTCTTGTCATCTGAATACTTCTATCCAAGTAGGAAAGCTAGTTAGCAAGATGGTTCTCTATAATTTTATCCTACCTGGTAAAACGACTTAGACTATTATGCTGGTAGCTATGCTTCTATCTATATGTCATTTGGGATTTGTTTCATTTGTTTGTCTGGGTGCCTGTTGGCATTATGTATTCAGTTGACATACAACACCAACAGCAATTTAGTCACCAACAAATTAGGGTAAGCTAGCGATGAAATCTTCAAGACCGGTCACGAAAACTCAGCAAACGACAATAAGAAAAGGAGAAAAAAGGGGAGGAAGAAAACCATAAAAAAGAGCAGCCTGGTGCACGTGGCTCCCGCTTGCAGGGTCCCGCGGGGGGGGGTGTCCAGCCACTCTGGGTCTTTTGTTCGCAGCCTTTCCCTATCCGCAAGAGACTTTTTATAGAATTCAAACTAATGACCTCATGGTCACAAGGCAACTGCTTCATCACTGCGCCATGGCTCCCTTTCAAGTATCTATGGCAAACGAGACGTGCTAGATAGGCCGGCCCAAAGCACCGTTTTTTTTTGCATGGCCTAGGACGGTCGGCCCCGCAATGTTTCATGCCCGGGCCAGCATGACCTGTAGTGTTGGGCCATGCTTGGGCCGAAGCTCAATGGGCGGGATGGCACGACGAATGAGGTAAGATGGGGTGCTTCCATTCTCTTAGGTCGTGAATTCGATTCCTAACCCCTATTTTTGCATCTTTTGATATTGAATTTACTTTAGATAGTCTGTTGTGGCTAAAGGGATGGCCGACACGATTAGCTATTTTCGTGCCGTGCCGGGCCACCCATTTTCCCTATCTATATCTTCAAGGAAGAGAACCATAGACCAACAAAAGGATAAGAAAGAATAAAACAAAAGAAATCAAGGTTCTAGCACGTGAATAGCTAATTTCCATGCTCTCTTATTTATGGCTAGCTCGTTAATGAACTCCAAATCCTTCTAGTCTCTCTCACTGACTCATCCCATGTCAAATTTGGGCTTCCTCTGCCTCTCTTCAGACCTTCGTTGGATATGTCCAAACCATCTCAAACGATGTTGCACAAGCTTCTCCCAACTGGTTCCACCCATAATCTCTCTCGTAATCAGCTAGCATCATAGAAGGATATTTAATTTGATGGTCCTGTGACATTTCCTATCATTCTGAGCAAGACAGCAATCTGGTAACTTAAATCAATTTACATCATACTTTATGTGGTTTAGCAATGTAGGATCATCTTGGTAAGGCTCAGTTGAAAATCCTATCAGAGGTCTTTCCCTACTTTTAGCAGTAAATTATTATTGTCATACCATACTTTCCCCCAATTTCAAGTGCTGACTTATTTACAAAATATTATTTCGTTGCATTCTAACATAGTCTACAATCTTAATTATTTTGTAGATTTACCATATTGATGGCAAATTTGGTCCATTCACGCTTGTATCACTTATTGGTTGGTGGAGTGGAGGTCATGCAGAAGTTTCAGAAGCTTCAGCTGATGATTCTATATCGCCGAATGGCTTAATCTGTGATGTAGTTGATGATGTCAGCCATCAGTTACATGCTGGGATAATGAAATCAGCTCGCAGGATTTTGATTGATGAAATATTCAGTTGTGTCCTTCCAGATTTAATTGCTTCCAAGAAGACTGAGAAGCAATTGGCGGCAAAGCTGAAGAACCAAGTAACTAAGGTTTGCTTTATTTGATTGATGTTTACTCAGGGCACCAAATTATTCCTTTTACATCTTTAATAAACTGCCACACATTGTGCTTCTGCTTGCAGCCTAACACTGTGAGCAACAATGAAGTTCTTACCCTTAATGGCAAGGTTGATGCACCATCAGCTGTTCCCCAAAAAGGCAACTCACTCGATATGGCTCCAATTGATTCTTCTGTGGTTATTCAGTCTAATAAATTCGCTGGTATACTCTCAGCAGTTTGGGAAACAGTTTATTATGAATCTATGAAGGATATCTGGGATGGAGTACTCTATGATCCTGTTATGGACTACTGTGATGTTTGGTTACAGAGAAATTACCAGTCAAATATGCCCTCCATGATTATTTTGGGCGGCTCTCATAACATAGATGCTCAAGTCGGTGATGATATGCCACCAAAGGTGTTTCTGATACAACCCAGCTGAATCTTTTCCCCTGAGAGTTGTTTAGGTCTTTGATCCTTTCTCTCTTACTCATAGCTCACCTTGCGTTGCACTTTCATGGTTTTGCAGGATCTGAATTCTCCTGATTGTGACATGGATTTTCCACCTGGATTTGGACCTAATTTTGAATCTTCTGGGGTCTTCCGTTCAGGAAGAAGTGGTAAAACTGATGGCAGGTCTGAACCAAGCACCACATTATTTTCTGGCCCCGTAGCAGGAGCTCAAGTGATTCTGGCAAATGAACTATATGTCGCGTCAAAGCAATCACTATTTCACTACTTTGAGGAGGTTATTGCAGAGGAGATAACAAAATATTTATGCTCTGGACTCGCAAGCAGTATTGATGAAGTGAGTTGGTATACCAACAATAAGGAATTTATTTTGATTATAACTCATACCCCTAAATTCATGCAATTTGTCTTTATATTGTTTGTTGCAGGAACAATTCGGCACCCCTATTCACGCTCCAGAGTCACCTGTTTATACTGGAATGTGTGAACACAAATTTCATGATCCTGATGAAATGGTTGTAGGTGAAGAGTTTCGACCTGTTGAAATGTCTCTAGATGAAGAGTTGCGTCCTGTTGAAATGGCCCCACATGAAGAGTTGAGAATTGAAGTGGCTACAGGCACATTAACTAGTCCAACTGAAACGGGTACGGATGAAACATTGAGGGTTGCAGAAAAGACAGCAAGTAGTATGATAAACTGTAATGGTAAAAGAGCTGTATCTTTTTGTTAACTTTTTTTTGGCCTATACTGTGCTTCATTGCATTTCTTAACCACCCCCCCCCCCCCCTTT
>BCLF01000003.1:1426051-1448521 GCA_001602275.1 Zoysia japonica | reverse complement strand
TGCATTTCTTAACCACCCCCCCCCCCCCTTTTAAAATGTATTGCAGAAGAACACCTACCCCTTTCTATATCTTATTCAAGTACATTTGAAAAGATGGATAACTGTAGGACAGTGGAATTGGGTGAGAGTTTTGATGAAATGCCTCCTGGAATGGAGGCTGGCTTAGATCCTTTGCCACTTAGGAACAAAAACAGATATCAGCTCTCAAAGTCAATGAAGCCTATTCCTGTGATTTCTAGATATATTACCTTGGCTCTCTGCCGGCAAATACTGCATGAGAATGTTATGAAAGAGTGGACACCTTTCTCCTCAGATACTATCAGCAAGTGCCTCGACTCATGGTATACCAGGCAACATGATGTTTCTAAAAGTATAGATGGATCATCCAAACGCAAAGAATATACATACTACAGAAAGAGGAAATTCAAGAAAACGAGTCAGACAACATCACAAGAACCAGTTAAAATCCCAATGGACGAACAGCTTTCAAAACCTCTACGTGACCTTGTTGATCGCAAGATTTATGTGAAAACTATCCAGGAATCAAGAAAAACTGCAACATTGAAGACATCGGCTGTTGACAAACCCTCTAAAAGAGCAATAACTGTGGCTGGCGATGGTCGTGATTTGAATATACAACAAGACATGAAACTTCTTTCCAGTGAGGTGCCAAAGAGTAAGTCTAATAAACTATTTTACTTCACTTCTAAAGGCAAGATTGGTATTGATTTTTGTTACACTATTCTTACCCAGGAAACAGGACATCTCGTCCACCAAAGAAGCGTGTGCCTACTAACAAACCAACTATGGTGACCAATAGCATGGTCACGAAACCTGTCAAGAAAAAAAAGGGCAAGAATGCTTCCATTGAGTCCATTCAGAAGGTAAAGCCAAGGGCTCAGAAGCGTGTGGCTCTTTTGTGTCCAGAATCAGATGGTTGTGCTAGGGCTTCCATTAGTGGATGGGATTGGCGTGAATGGGCACGGAACGCTACTCCATCGGAAAGAGCTCGTGTGAGAGGGTACCATGTTCGTAGTATTCTTTTGGCCTCGGGTAAGAATGTGTGGACATCCCAGGCCAAGGCTCCATCTGCAAGAACGAATCGGGTGAAGTTGCGGAACTTGTTAGCAGCAGCTGAAGGTTCTGAGCTACTGAAAATAACCCAAATGAAGGTACTTAAAACTTAAATTTTTTTTTTTGAAATTTCTGGTTGTATGAGGTTTTAGTGATACCTGATTTATGTCTTTTTCATTGTGTAGGCAAGGAAAAAGCGGTTGCGTTTTCAGCGGAGCAAGATTCACGAATGGGGTCTGGTCGCCCTTGAGCCTATTGATGCTGAAGACTTTGTAATTGAATATGTCGGTGAACTGATTCGTCGGCAGGTAATGATGCATTATTCAATTAACTTTTGCAATCATTGATGTGCTAAGTTGGAACAATATATTAGAGATTGATTTGTATCCTACAGGTCTCAGACATACGTGAGTCTCAGTATGAGAAGAGCGGGATTGGAAGCAGTTACCTCTTTCGCTTGGACGACGACATTGTGGTAGGTGATAGAGATTATTTCTCACATTGCATCCCCTGAATCCTGTAATGCATTGATGTAGTTCTTTGTTTTATGTATCTTCCTATTGCGCTAAGTCATATACTATCTGATGTAGTACAAAATGAGGTTACCATGTAAAAATGTTTAGCTAGAGCACATAAAGAATAATTTTGGAATATAGTATTTTCTTTGTTAAAAAACTCTAGGAGAATATCAAGAGTATGGGATTCTTATTTGGGGATGGTAACAGTTGTGCCGTATTGTAAGCCAACTCCCAAGCTGTGGTGAAAAGACATCTTCCCTCTTTTTACTGCATTTTGTGTATCATTTGGTGTTCATTGCTGAGATATATTTGTTTATGCAGGTTGATGCCACCAAACGTGGTGGGTTAGCAAGATTCATAAACCATTCCTGCGAGGTAAGCTGTTGTGCATGTGTGTGCAGGTTGTGGGGGTGGGGTAGGCTGGGGCAGGTTATTCAATTATTTGCTTGCTAAATAGTGTTTCCTATTTTCCATGTTAGCCAAACTGCTATACAAAGGTGATCACTGTTGAGGGCCAGAAGAAAATTTTCATTTATGCAAAGAGACGTATATATGCTGGCGAGGAACTCACGTATAATTACAAGTTTCCTTTGGAGGAGAAAAAGATTCCGTGTCACTGTGGTTCCCGAAGGTAAATCATCTAATACCTAGAACATATTTGACCTAGTCTGCTCATCACCCTCCTATGGCCATTTTCATTCTTGTTATAGTCTGTTGAACAACTTCCATGTTACAGCAGAATTTTTTTTCTACTTATTTATGGATAGTTTTTTATTCAAAAGTTTGTATCAGTGTCAGTTTTCATTACTCCCTGCATTGTTTGTTCTCCACCCATTGCGTTATCTGTGCAACTGTATTTTGATCCTTTGTACAAGGTATACAAACATGAAGTAACTGTTATCATATCTTGAAGTAATACTTAGCTGAGTACAAGTGAAAGAATAATCATTTTGTTATATGTTGCATGAAGCATTTAAATGTTTTGGTATGGTCCATTGTGCTTCTATTTATCTAATGCAACACTTTTATGCTACTGCCCAGCTTAATTTGTTCTACTCTACTTTCTTTCTAACTTTTTGGTGCTTGTTTAGGTGCCGTGGGTCAATGAATTAAGTGTTAAAGACACCCCTCAAGGTAATTGTAAGAGTTATGAATTTCAAAACGTGATACTTATAATTTAGTTTTCATATGGCTTGTCATCTGCTTTGCCATTTATTCTGTGTATTGAATATGCACATGGTGTACGTTGTCTTGCCAATCATGCCCAAATATTCCTGAACTAGCCGAGCCAAAATTTGGCCACTTTTACTGACCGCAATAATATCACGAGAGCATACATCGGTCTTACAGAGGCTTTTACTGCTTAGCCTCTAGTGTAGTAATCATGATTCATACCAGAGTCATATATACAACACGAATTACTTGAGGATTCCATTTGATCAAATCACTATGTTTAGACTTTAGTAATTTTATGACCCAGGAGTTCTGTAGGAGTCTAAAATAGGATAAAGTCCAATTTACTGCCCTCAAGTATTACCAAAGTTCCAAAGGATTAATTTGATACATGCCATTACAATTTTGTGAAATTTGAAATATGCCATTTGGACCCACGTGTCATTCACTTGCAGGGCCCCATCTGTCATTGACACATCAATGGCATATTTCAAAGTTTGCAAAATTGTAATGGCATGTATCAAATTCGCCCTCCAAATAACCCCCCTCCCCCCCTAAACTATGTTTTGGTTTATTTTACCTCGTCAAAACATAATTTTGGGTTAATTTACCCCCTCATGCAATTTTTCTTTTTTGTTTTTTCATACACAAGCATAATATTATGAGATGATAAAGCACATTATAACATATATTAAAAAATAAATATTTATTATTATTTTTTTTATAGGAAAAGACATTTAATAGTAAATTAATCTTTGGGATACAAAACTATATGCAAAATATAATGGTAAAAAATTCAAGACATATTTTTTTTCTAATACTCCCTTCGTCCCAAATTATAAGTCATTCTGTACTCAACAACTTTTCCCAAATTATTAGTCATTCTTATTTTTCAATACACTTTCTCTCTTCCCAATACTTATGTGTTATGATTATGATGTGCTTTATCGCCTCATAAAGTTTCATCTTAAGATTACGCTTGTGTACGGAGAATTAAAAAAGACAAATTGCACGAGGGGGTAATTTGACCAAATCACGTTTTGGCTGGGTAAAATAAACCAAAACAATGTTTATGGGGTTATTTTGGACTTTTTCTATACTTGAGGGGAGTAAATTGGACTGAATCCTCTAAATTAACTATTACCACTATTACCTGCAAGTTTGGAGTGGGCGCTAGGGATTTGTGGGAAATTGTAATATGTACATTTAATTAAAATATCATGGTCAATCCGCCTATTGCATTCGCAAATCAAGTTGTGGGGCCTACTGGAGCACACAAGACATTATCATTACTTCTTTGTTGGGCTGTTTTGCTTCCCTTAAATCATACTATGGCCTTTTCTAGTGTCGACATAGAAATAAAAAAGACTTGCTGGTGATTGGAGTGTTTTATTGCCTACTTCGCAGGATTTATATCAAAGTATGGGGGCTGTGGAACATAGCTGTGTTGTGAGAGAAACCACAAACAATATTTGTTAAGGGTAAACTTATTCCAAGGTTCTTGAGGAAGGTGCAAGAGCAGCCGGATACATCATTTATCATGCTTCTCTGTTAGTTGCCTCTGCATTCTGGAGGACTGCTGCAAGACTTTCCGTTTGGTCTCAATGGACGTGGCAAATCAGTTTAGGATGAGCGGAGCTAGTAAATGGTTTGCTTTTGACAAGGTTCCTAATGTTCTCTCTCTAATCTGGGTAGAGTTGCAAACATGTACAGGCGCACACTATTAACTATTGCATTGGCTGGATTAAGGTTTATAGAGTTTACATGGTGAATTTAAAACGGTTTAAAACTTGTCATTCTTTTCTGAGCATTAAAATATAGCTGTAAAAAAGTGAAACAGAAAAGCCAGCAATAATACTTCCTCTTCCTCTATGAGAACTATGTTTACCGAACTGGGCTTGGATGCCAATATCCTTCTTGTGATATACTTGGATGGAGGTGGCCTGTCTTCTGTGGACTGCATGTACGGCACAATGGTACTGTGTTTGTGATTCGTGAAACTAGCTACTGGTCTCGTTTGCACGAGAGAACTTTCCTGCTTCCTGCGAAACTTGCCGTTAGTAATTTTTTTGCCTTGTGTTGATAGAGAACACCGGCAGCATTTCTTGTGCTGATACACGAATTGCAAGATGTTCTGGATATTTGTTTTAAGTTACAGCATTCTAATTACTCCATCCATAGACGTATCACGTGGTTTGCTTAGGAAGAAATGTGTCAATTCTTTTGCGAGCTGTCATGAGTGAATCTCCTTTAAATTTTTTGGACTTTTATGCTAATTATATTTCATGTATGGTACATTGGGACCCTAGGTATGGCTTTCTGTAAGGCGGTACAAAAATATATTCATGGGCCTATTCCTGTTGCTGCAGGTACAATACTGCATGAATCTATCATCTGTGAGGTATGCATAGAGAAGTTCACGAGCATTCCAAACGCGTGTGGTATGTGTTCCATCTCTTTGTTGCTCTTGTCCATGGTTTCCTATTTGCAGTTCAACAATGAAACCCCCTAATAGCATTTCTTTATATCATGAAAGGCATGCCCAGGGCCATCGATTTGCGTAAATTTGCAGGTTGCTTGGTCGGGTGTATAAATGCATGGTGTTCCACCCCCGTAAGTATATTCGTTATTTAAGGTGCACGTGCTGCCATATTTGTTTGTGTCGTGCAAAACTAGCGATGCTTTTCACCAGTCAATTTGGTTGGTGTTTGTGGTCGCTTGCAATTTGGCCATTGCTTGAGAAAAAAAAAAACGCATGCTACATCTACATGGCGGCGAAGGTATATTCTATTTGAAATTTTCACCAACCATCCGCATCGCTGACAAATTATTTAGAGATAAGTATGATCCGGCAAAGCCATGAGCAAGAGCAGCCCGGAAACTCAGCCAACAAGCGCTATCCAAAAATGAGGCATACAGTTTTGTTTACCTACCGTATTGTATGTTTGTGACTGTTGAACCTTGAACAGAGAACGTACCAAAGATAGATATGGCACTTGATCAGTTAGGTCACAGCTTACGGTCTTTAAACATGGTATAGCTACGTAAAGAATTTAAAAGCCCGTCTTCACCGATGCCGAATGGAGCTGAGCCCTAATAGGAAGTGATAAGAGCAAGAATGAACCCGTCCCAGCAAATCGTATCATTTGCAGAGCACTAGATATGTTCAGTAAAATACTCCTCTAGAATAATTTAGTTATCGTATAGGTTTTTTTTTCTATTGCTCATTTCAAAACCGGTGATTTGCCTTTTGGGCCTGTCGGTGTGGAGCAGGAGCATTAAATCTTTCCGGGCCTTTAAAGGACGGGAAAAGGAATATGCACTTTGCGTTACTTTATTAATTGCTTAAAAATTATTTCGTGATGCATTGGCACATCAAATTTATGTTTTTTGTGTTAGTATTTTCAGTATATTTGTAGAAATGACTAATTTCTTAATGTCTTGTGAGGTCACGCTTAATGGACTGTGATGAGCTAGTGTACTATCGTTTTAGATTTTAGATTGGTTAGACATCGATAGGGCATATTTGTTGCTTGTATGAATCGAGCGCCGGCTTTCAGCTCGCTTCGAAGAGCAAATGGTAGCATGGGTTTCATGTTGAAGATTGAGACCCAATGCTCCTTGCTGGCCCGTTTTAGGTATGGTCTCTATTCTAACAATTCTTCGGCTCTTTTAGTTGTTATTACTTGTGAAATACTATCTCCGGTTTTAAAACATTGACACTATTAACTTTTAACTTCATTTTTATCATTTATTTTATTCAATTTTTTTTATATAAAAGTGTAAAATTATTAGTTGTATTTTAAATATCTTTAATGATAAAGCGAAGTATAACAAAATGTATGATATTATCGTATCTTTTTTTTTAATAAGACGAACCATCAAAGGTAATGGTAAAGTTCAACGGTGTCAATATTTTAAAATCGGATGAAGAAGTGATAATCCAACTATATGGCTCTGATAAAAATCGAAGATCCTGGTATAGTTGCCAGTGGATTTAGTACTAGTATGTGAAGGCCCCCTTTGTGCCTGTGTAGAAAGAATGCAAAGTACTACTGCTATGAGTACTGCTTTTTAACTGTAACATGTAAGCATGGTGACATAACAAAGTGTGCATGCCAAATTTGCACTTGTATGAGCTGTGTAAGCTTTTCTTTCATGTGATAAATACTTTCATATCTTAGCGAATTACATTATGGACACGGTCTCCTATAGTTAAAGGTGAAGCAACCCGCTTGGGCTGGATTGTTGGTCGTGGCGATGCTGTCATATATGAATTTCGGGTCCATGAAGGCCCAGAATCTTGTGTTAATCTCGTCTTCTGCTGAAGCAACTTTCAATAGTCATGACTTGGTATTAAAATAAGTTTTTTTAGATTTTTAAACATGATCATTTGTCTTATTAAAAAAATTTGTGAAAATATTATTTATTTTATTGTGAAATATTTGTTATTAAAAATATTTTGAGTTTGATTTGTTTGTTTTTTTTGTATTTTTGCTAATTTTTTTAATAAAATAAATGGTTAAATGTTGATTTTAAAAAATAAACACGTCACTTATTTTGAAACGAAAGGAATATTATATTTCAAGATGATATTTGAATACTCCGACCCTAAATACTTGGTATTCCTTCATAACGTGTATGATGAATACAAACGAGATACTCCATATTTATTAATGTGTACATGTGCATCGTGATGCATCCATTTTATTTGCTTGGCACACGGCTGAACGGATCCATACTTCGCGTCTATCGGTAGTACTTCGATTCACGATATTATTTTCCACGCGCAGGTAAGTAACATTTACTCTTGTTTTTAAACTGACGTCGTCGTTGATTTTTAATCTCAACTTTGATTATTCGTTTTATTCAAAAAATTAGTTCAAATGTGAAATAATTTAAATTGTAATTCAAATGGCTCTAATGATAAATTAAATTATAACAAAATATATTTTATTTATTAAATTTTTTAAATAAAATAAATAATTAAAGTTAAAATTTAAACTTAACGATAATTAAAAAACAAACAGAGGAAGTACACGTGGCTACTGCTGCAGCATCGCATAGGCCCTCTGTTTATGCTTCTCCTTGTTTGCAGTGAAGCGACGAGCTGGTCCTTTTCCGGCAGGCACTGCTTCACGGTCTCATCGGAAGTGTATTCCTTGGCCCACCCGTGCAGAGCCGGGTACTCGTCCTCGCCCATCAAGCTCACTCCAGTCACCTCCTGCAGCACGCCGTCCCGTTGAGCTGCGCTTCCAGAAGCGCCAGGTTCTCCTTCATCTCCATCACGAACCCCTCCTGCACCTTCCCTTCCGTCCACATGGACAGCCAGAACGGCTTCGAGCACTGCTCCATGATGTTTACTAATAGCACATGCATGAAATGTTTAATTAGAACAACACACGTGAACAACCAGCCTATCAACGCTCAAGGAGAAACATGGATTCAAAAGCTAGGTTACATTAATATTCCATGAAGTGAGCCCAGAAGCGAGCCTTGGCACGTTCGTAGGGATCCGTCGGCAGGAGGGACGGCCTGGCAAAGGTCTCGTCGACGTACTCGACGATGACGAGGGACTCGCAGACCGCCCGGCCGCCGTGAAGGAGGACGGGAACCTTTTTATGGATAGGGTTGTGCGTGAGCAGCAGCTCGCTCTTGTTGTCCATGTCCTCTAGTATCAGCCCGTAAGGCCCTCCCTTGAGCCGCAGGGCGGCCTCGGCACGGTGGCCGTATGGGCTGCCGGAAGCGTCGATGAGGTTAACTGCCGGCCGAGACATCTTTGCCTTACAAGTCTCAGGTTGCTGGATGGCTAAAGGATGCACTTTTAGTGCTTATTTATAGGGGTAGCCAAGGGTTCTTGGCTGGCTCTTGGCGTCCCGGTCAAAAATGCGCGCAACTTCTCCATGGATATTGAATTATTCTTTAATTTTCCGTTAGTCAATCGTCTTACATATCCACCAAGAGAGATGCATGGTTTTGGTCAGAAAGAAAGTAAAGGTTCAAGAAACTTCGGAGGTTTGGGATATTACAATCTAGTCCATGATTACTAGGTCTCATGCTCCTGAAGTCAGAGGTAATACATTTGATTTGCCTCGAAGGTAGAATCAGCAAACTTGAAGATCAAGAAGATAATGTAAACTGCTCGCATGCCTGAGGCAGTGAGCCATGCCTCTCATAAGCAGTGACCTCAACTTACAGGTACTTTTTTAATTGCTTTCTGTTGAGAAAATTTGATTTATTTGGGTATGAAAAAAATTGACTTTGCAGAATTTCAGTTGTAAAGGTCCAACATAATGATCAACCCCTTTCCACCCTTTTTGTTTCCTTCTGAAACGTTCAACTTTCAGCCATTCGATAGGAAGTCTCGTGAAGATATGGACTCGCAACACCAGCGCAGAGGATGGTCTATATTGCTTATATGGGCTGTGTTTTTTTGTGACTTAGCTGGACTTCAATTCACTTTTCAATACAAGAAATGTGAACTGCTCGTAATGTTGAGCTCTCTTCTACTTCTTGTGTCGCGTAAGGTGGGCCAGGATCGTAGGCGTGTATTGGGCTCGGTCCGTAGAGTGTCCGGTTGTACATAGCAAACCCCCTACTCCCGGCCTCCCAGCCGCCACAAAGCCCTCGGGGATCGGGATCGGCTGTGCACTCACGCGGGAAAAAATCACCCCGCTCTACGCTCGGCAAATAGCCGCCCGCCGCCGCCGATCTGCCTAGCCGGAGGCTACCGAGGCGGAGCAGATGCAGAGCCTCCCACGCTCGAGACTCCGTAGAGCTGCGTCCATCTTTTCCGCTCCGCATCGCTGGTGGCATCCAACTTTTGTGCGAGGAAATGCTCCTATGATCTCTGCAGCATCCGCCCCTTCGAAAGGTGATCCTCCTCGCTCACGGTATGTTGCTGCCCTCCGTTCGTTTCGTAGTACATCCTACTAACATGCATCTTCAGAACCCATAGCCTATAGCCTTGGGATGAAATTTTTACGTGGACTGGGTGATTTCAGTTCTCTCTGTCTTGTTTTTGGAAATCGCGCCTCAATTCTCAATTTCTCACGAGCCTGAATACCGAGAAGATCGCAGTTCGATGGGTGCGAACACACGACGACGAGGTTTACCTGGATCACTCCCTCTAAATTCGAATGGCTTAAAGAAGCCCCACAGGCCTAAACCCAGGGGCTTCCAATGGCTGCCGGAATTTACAGAGGGAGGTCCGAGGAAAGCAGGCCGGGCGGGGTCCCGCTGCCGGCAACGGGCGGTGGAAAACTGCCGAATGGGCGGTTCTAGGAGGGGGACGTATAAAACCATTTAGTTAACGGGGCGATGGATTGGCAGGAGGTCGTGGATCAGGCTGTTGGAGCACCTCTGGTTTTTGCTGGAGATAGTAGCACTAACCATGAACGTAGGATCGAAGTCTTGTGACAAATAGCAAACAATGGCAACTGAATCGTTTTAGGTGATTGTACAGACTATTACTTTTATTTTTACTGCCAGAACTATAAACTTAGAAATTAATTTCAATTTACGTATTATAACTTTATCATTGTGGTTCTGAACTTGTGATATGGAAAAATAATTCTGACAGGTGGTGGCCATATATATCTTATTTGAACAGGATGTTAAGAGAGGAAGATCAATTATGGAGGGGGGGACAACACATTCTGATGAGAGACACGAAGGAGGTTCCTGATAGCAATCCAACAAGTGGAGACATTGAGGAGGTAACAAATATCCTTCCCATAACCGACCGTGTTGGGCCTGCAGAAGTCCTACCGAAAAGTAGCCATCGAGATGGTACTATATTTAAGGAAAGGCTCTACTGGAAACAGAATTTTTTTGTTGATATCACCGACCGTGTTTGGCCCTAGCTATCAGTGTACAATTTGTGAAAAAAGCCACATGTATAAGCAAAAACTAATAAGACGGTTTAACCTTGGATTTTAAGGATCAATTTTGCATTTGCCATGCAGAGATATAATTAAAGGGCAAATATTTTTTTAGACATGTATTCAATAACTGAGCATGTCCACACTCGGTAACAATTGTGTAGCAGTGCACAAGATCATTGTGGATCTGTGATGTTTCTGCCTGATTGCCACAATTGTTTTGACCAAAGCGACAACATCAGTAACATCTGGAGCAATCCCCATTGGTGCCTTAGATCCTATTTGTTTGAACTTCTAGTTTTCAAATATTAGTGTTTTAAAGCTGTTTGTGAAAAGCTATAAAAGGTCTCTGCAGGTTGGCTTTTAAATGAATTAAATTTACTCAGATAAGCATCTCTTCGAATAGTAAAGCTCCTCTAGACCTGGTTCTGGCTTCCCATACAAATATAGCTTCAAAGCCGCATCCATTTTTTTTTTTGCAGAAGAAAAGCCTCTAGAAGCGGAAAAAAAGGGGGCTTAGTCTTGTGTATCGGTTTGGGCACACAATTTCATAAGTGTTTACTATCCTATTGTTTTGGTACTCATGCCTTAATAAACAATATAGTTACAAGTTTGAATGTCGGCATGAATAGCAATTGTAGTCCTTGTAGTATGTAGTTTTGGATTTTTTGAGTGGTGCTTACCTGGCTGAGAGTGGGTTGGTGCATTGTATTTATTGGGGGAAGTGGCATGTGATGGGCTAGGGCATAAGCCGGCCACACTTCCCACCATGGTGTCGTAGCAGCACAGCCCTGGCTGCTGTTGCCATTGTGGATGGTGGGCTGAGTTGGCCTCCTAAAAATGTGAAGGGAAGGCATAGTGATTGTGCTGCCTTCATTTTAAGAACTAACAATTGTAACATATTATTGTAACTTTTGGTAAAGCTCGAGTGGACCCAATGAGGTATTCAGTATCCGCGAACTGCAACCCTGATCCAGAAAATTGCATGTACCATATGACATGTGCGATGGTACAATTTTTTCACTGAAGCTGGCTAAAGTTCTTGTTAAGAGTCGCTCAGTACAATTATATGGATACATAGCAGCACGAGATGATGTTGATTCAATGCTTAATTATGTTTTCCATCGTACCAGGGATGATCCCATAATCGTGCGTCAGGTACACATCTATACTTGTCTGCAAAAATTGTAGCTATGTTCATATAAGTCTTGACTTTTGAAACCTACAAAACAGTTATGAATTATGAGTTTGAAACCTACATACTATGTTTATGTTATAAATGTGCCCTGCTATTTTTTTATTAATATAAAATACAAAGAAACATTGTCTTAGTTTACTGTAAAAAGCTTGCATTGATACGAATAACAAATTATCTTTTAGAAGTTGTGCTATCGTTTCTGGGATCTATTGGTGTTTAGTAGAGGTAATTAGCTTTTGATCTGCTGGTAAACCAAAAATACAATGCAAGTAAAAGTTCCTAGATTCATTTGTCCTTATTTTGATGTGACGATACTAAACAATTATAAAATTTTACAGGGTTCTCTTATCGAAATGACTGGCCCAAAGAGAGGCATCGCACTGATCTCTGATGTTATGTTTGAGTTTGATATGAGGATCAAGAATGGGGAACATGAAGAAGATGATCTCCAGCTTATTGATGGAGTAACAGAGTTCGATGAAGTACAAATGCGGTGGGCACCCATCACAGTTGCCATTAATGGTGAATATGGTGCTGTTGACATGTGTCTTGCAAATATTTACTATGGAGGGGAGGCCACAGTCGAAGTTTTCATATCTGACCTGCAGAATGGTTTTGATTTGCTGCTTAGCAGTGAGGTATCGGTGCTCGACGTATGCAAAGAATTCCAGCTTTTTTGTGGCACTATTGGCCGGCCATGTGGGTTAAGAAGATTTGTGATGGCTATTTGGCTGATACAGTGCTGCATTTGAAGTTCAAGGTGGATAAAAAAGGCTCCTGTACTGCTGAATATTGTTGTTCCTTTGAAGCTAAGCTACATGGATCTGCGAACCATCAAATGAAGCTTGAGGTCGCGTCCATCCTAGTGAAGGTGACACGGTCAACGTTGACTGATTAACTTGTTTCATTATTTAGTGTAACCCATGCTATTTTATCTTGCAATAAATGGATCTGTATTTGACTGCATATCGCTTTTGTGCCGGAATTTAATTATTACTGTCAAAGCAATGTCCATATCAGAGTGAATAATGGTTGTACCTGTGTTGTAATATTCGCTTGTATACACTTCGAAGCACCAGGATGAGATGCATGGATTTCACTTCAAGTTTGTAGGCGTAGATAAACCGAACGGGGTGCTCAGATTTATAACATTGTTGAATAGAGATTGTACGTCAAAGTGACCTACATATAGTTCAGAAGAAAACTGATGAGAAACACTGATGAGGTGCTCAGATTTTTAGTGCAGTTGGTTTGCAATGCGTGGATCTGTATTCCGGAGTCCGTGACAGAATTTCTGTGCTGCTCGATGGGCTTTACTATCATTGCTTGACGGCATTTTGGAACCGATCATGCAGCAGCGAAGTAGCTTAGCAATAAATCAGTCGAAATGTTTTTTTTAAAAAAATCAGTCGAAATGTTTTAAGAAAATTACATCGTTTGACAAAAGACACCCGTTTGGAGCTGTTCACGGTTCACTCTCGCATTTCATAACTGAGAATCATAATTTTGATTCGTAGTTTGCAGCAAAATTAACATATCATGGTTAATCTCAAACCGAGCACCTCCACCAGCAATTAGCGTAATATTAATCACTATCGTGCTGGCCAACCAAGTGCCACGTTCCCGCGTACGAGCTCACCACACAGAGGGCACTTGCGCCACGCACCGCGTCCTGCCTACCTGGCCGGCCGCCATGATGAACGGGGATAATGCCCTGCACGTAAGCCATGCACGGTCAACAAAACCCAGCCTCAACCTACAACTTGTCGAACACCATTGATCGTGTCGACCATCCAGTTCTGAGGGTCCATCAGGCGGCTGCAGCCATGTCTACGACCCCTCGTGGCCGGTCGTCCCACCGCCGCGGGCGGTGCAAGTGCGCCGGCGGCAACGGGGACTGCGCCGCGTGCTGCTTCAACCCGTTGAGGTCCCTCTTCCGGTGCCCCGGACGCGGCCGCGGTCGCAGCCACAGCAAGCACCGGCAACGGACCCCGTCCAGGGTCCGAGACGCGCCCACGGCTTCCGGTGCTGTCTCCCGCCAGCAGCAAGGAGTACAGGAGGAGGAGCCGTCCTTCTTCACGTATACCATGCCGAACAGCCCGAACCAGGGCAGTGGCGGCGCCGGGGACAGGAAGAAGAAGAAGCACCGGAAGCTGTGTGTCCCATCCTTGGGCTCGTGCTTCCGCAGGAAGAAAAAGGAGCGCAAGGCTAGAGCTGCGGCCACCGTGACGGACCAGCTCCCGGCGCTGACGCCGGCGGCGTCAATGCTCACGCATCCGCCAGGTTCCCCCGTGCCGGGGAGGTCTCAAGCCGTGACACCGTCCATGACGCAGCCGCCTTCTCCTGCGCCTACAGAGAACAACAGCGTCGTCAGCTCGCCGGCGCCGCCAGGCCAAGGATCTGCGATCAGGGGACTGCCGGCGACACCGAGGCCGGGAAAGCAGTCGACGGACTCGGCGCGGTCACCGTTTGCGTCGCAGATGCAACAATCGACGGACTCGGCGCTGTCACCGACACAGTTCGAGCTGCAGATGCAACAACAATCGATGGCGGAGGCGGCGTGGTCACCATTCGCGTCGCAGAGCCAGCAGCCGATGAAGAATGTCGAAGGGATAGAGATCGTTGAGGTGGCGACTGGCGAGCGGCTGTCGACGCACGACCTCGGGCTCATCGAGATGGTTGCTGGCAGCTCAGCCGACAACTCCGCGGAGTCGTCAGTGAAGTCGTCACTGGAATATGCCAATGAGCCGCCGGCAGTGAAGCAGATGGTGGTGGAGAAGGAGGAGGCGACGGTGGTGAAGACCAGGGAGCCACCAAAGCTGTGGCTTAACGGCAAAACCATGGAGTCCAGAGCACGGGAGCGCTTTACGGAGCCTCTTAAGCCGGCGGAAGCCGAGGAGCTGTGGGTACACGACCTCGCGTGTAGCCGTGTTCATGCGGCCATGCTTGCCGAAACGGTAAGTTCTCTGGGCTCATGCCGTGTTTGGCACGGAATTTGCACAACAATAAATTTAAAAACCTACAGCTATTTGATGTCCTTGAATATACAATATTATTTTAAAAGTACATTTTATAATACTATAACTATTTTTGTCCTTAAGCAACTAATAAAAACTATTATTTTTATAACTTCGTCTCATATGTAATTCACACAAAGGTTCTATTGTCTTACCCTCTGCAGTTTGAAATACATTACTATATCCCCCAAGCATAAGTGATTTAGCTCATTCTGACATGTCGAATCGAATAAACTTCAACTTTCATTTAATTTGAAATAGATTTCTTATCTTAACGACATCTTTAAAACAAAGAGAACACACATTAATTTTTCATGCTTTTTCTGCTTGTTGCTCTTTCTTGATAGAACTTTTAAATTGAAAGGAGTGTATGAAAATTAAATAAAATAGAAGTGGAACTTTACAATTTTTGGATTACTCCTACCAACCCCTGTTGAATTCAAAGTCCAAGCGGCCGCGGTACTCGATAAATAAATAAATAAATAAATAAATAAATAGATAGATACTCTCTCCGTCTCCAAATATAAGTATTTTTAGGTTTGGTCAAAGTCAAACACTATCAACTTTGACGAATAATATCTATAAATTTAAATAATTTCTAATATAAAAAATTATATATTATGAAAGTATGTTTCATAAAGAATCTAGTAACATAATCTATATATGATAAAATATTATTAATTTTATATTATTGATGATCAAAGTTAAAGAAGTTTGACTTTGCTTAAATTCAAAAATAATTATATTTAGGGACGAAGGTAGTAGATAAATATGTCATTCACATACTCTGGTCTCGCCCTCATCAGTTTGAAATACATTACCACCCCAAGTTGAGCATAAGAATTTAGCTCATTCTGACATGTCAAATCCATTAAACTTCAACTTTCATTTGATTTAAAATATATTTGTTATCGTAGCGACACTTTTAGAACAAAGGGAACATTTGATTAAAAAAAAGAAAGAACAAAGGAAACACACATTAATTTTTTATGCTTTTTCTGCTTTGTTTCTCTTTCTTAAGAAAACTTTTAAATTGAAAGGAGTGTATGAAATTTTCATAAAATAGAAGTGGAATGTTACTGTTTTTGGATTACTCCTACCAAGTCTACCAAACCCCGTTGAATTATACGCATCCCTCTCCCGGCCTCCGGTCTCCGCAGCGCAGTCACCTAAACCCTCTCCACCTACCACTCGGCGGCGCGACAACGCCTATGGCCGCCACCTCCCAATCCCTAATCTTCCGGGCACCGGCCTCTCCCGCACGCTCCCGCTTCGCCCCTTCCGCCCGGCACATCGCGCTCCGGGGCCGGGGCGCCGCCTTCCCGGCTGTCGCGGCGGCCTCCACCTCGATGGCGTCCTCGGAGAGCGAGGAGAAGAAGGAGGCCAAGCTTTGGGGCGGGCGCTTCGAGGAGGGCGTCACCGACGCCGTGGAGCGCTTTACGGAGTCCATTTCCTACGACTGGCAGCTCTACAAGTACGACATCATGGGCAGCAAGGCTCACGCCACCATGCTCGCCGCTCAGGTATCTTACGCGCGCTCTATGAAATGGCCTGCTTCCTCGCTGTTCGTGGGAGGAGTGTCGTATGATCACCTAGGTGTTTTTTAGATTAGTTTCGGCTCTGGACGGCGCTCCGGCGAACCGATTTGAGTTATTTGATCTAGGGTTAATTCGGTGCTGTTGCTACGCTTGCCATCTGTTCGAGAAAATGCTAAATTCGTTGTTCGCTTGTGTTGCGACCCACACATGTTTGAAATCGCTAGCTGTCTGTAGAGTAGTGTTGAAGGGGATTTAATCTGCCTGCTGGCGTGGATTTACTAGTAGTGTTATTCAGCATATTCTGGTTAATATTCAATGAGGTGCCTGCCTTAAGGTTTTTTTCATAATGTAAGTATTTGAGTACGTGTGCTGAATCATTTGCAATGCAGGGTTTGATAACAACAGGTGATAGGGACATAATCATAGAAGGGCTTGAGCAAATCGAGAGACTCATCCAAGAAGGTAAGTTTGAATGGAGAAAGGACCGAGAGGATGTTCATATGAACATTGAAGCTGCTCTTATTGAGAGGGTTGGCGAGCCGGCCAAGAAGCTTCACACTGCTAGGAGCCGTAATGATCAAATTGTGACGGATCTAAGGCTATGGTGCCGTGATTCCATTGACAAGATTTTGATTCGCATCAAACAGCTTCAGGTTTGTTCCTGAAGTTTTCTCTCTGTGCTTGTTGCAATTTTTTGTCCATTTTGTTGAAAATATCTGTTACAACAATAACACAACAATTCTAGCAACTAAGAACACGTGCTCCAGACTTCCATACTTAAATATATGACGTTTAGGTATATTTCAAATTGATTAGCTGTCCTAAATGTCACATATGTAAGTATGGATGAATTAATTGTTTTGGTTGAGATTCAGAGTTTCTTTTATTTCGATATAAATCTTTTAGTTTGCAACCCTGGACATCATCTGTTATACATAATTTCTGCAGTTTAACCGTTTCCTAATTCTTCATCTAAGCTGGTCTATTATGTTTCAGGTGGCTCTTGTTATATTAGCTTCAAAATATGTTGACTTAATAGTCCCTGGATATACTCATCTGCAAAGGGCACAACCTGTTTTGCTGCCGCATCTTCTCTTATCATATGTTGAGCAGGTGATTGATCTTGCCTTGCAACATTGTTAATTTCTATAGTGCTCCCTGTGTTCTCAAATTCATGTCGTTAGGACAGAAAATCTAGTTCCAAGTTTAACTAAAATTGTTGTCCTAACGGCAACAATTTAAGAACGGATGGGGTACATTTTAGCTTGGGGAGGTGAGAAACACAGTGTATGGATGACCGCACCATATGCCACTGATTGTATTACTTTTGCTGTACTTTATGGTTCACTTGTCACTATGCAATTGACTCCTCGAATCAGCTCTTCAGTCTCAATTGTGATCAATTTATCAAACTCATATCTGACCAACTTAAATAGATAATAAGCTCAATATGTGGATAGCTTTGTTTTTAGCTTTTGATGATTAAACTGAAGACATGAGTTGTTTTTCTGTGTTTTTAATATTATTTTCAGAGTTATTTGGAACCTTTGAATATTCCATAGACATATGCTGATGCAACACCATAAGTTGAAATTATTGGATCTGGTGTTTTAAATGATTTTAAGTCTTTTATTGGCTGTAGTTCAGATCTAATGGCTAATAAAAATGTTTGTGAACATTGAAATGTGAACATGTGAAGAAACTAGAAAAACAACCATATTTTGTCAGCTGTATGTCTTTCAGTCTATGAACTGCTGAACCACTGATTGTATCTACAATATTAACTGGCATGCTGAAACTACATGATTTGTGTTGAGGCATTACATAGGTTATGATTTATACTGAATCACAAGTATGGTCCTGCGCGAGGGTGTAATAATGCCTCAGATGCTTTACTGATAATTATTTATGATGCACCATGGAACTTCTAATGAATTTGACATTATTCTTATATATAATCTGCACAGTTGGAGCGTGATGCTGGTCGGCTAGTCAACTGCAGGGAGCGAGTGAATTTCTGCCCTCTTGGTGCTTGTGCCTTGGCTGGAACTGGACTTCCGATTGATAGGTTTAAAACCGCCAAAGATTTGAAGTTTACAGCTCCAATGAAGAACAGGCAAGCTTTTATTTCTTGTAACAGTACAACTTCTATTCTGCTATGCTGCTTGCTTGACTATGATCAGGCTAGAGTTAATTTATGAAATGAGTACTTAAAACTCTAGATATTCAATATCTGCTGAAATTAGTTTGTCATGACATGTTCACGTCGAAACAATCAGATATTCGGCTGCTTAGTATTTTTTTCAGAGCTTAATTTGGTTGCCCTTAAGTAAAATTAGGCAAAAATTCATATCTTAACACCTAGTTTTTTTTTCCTTTGTACCAATGTCTGAAAGTGTAACACCGTCGTAGAATGGCTTATTTACTGGTTTTGATTGCTGATACAATAAATTCTCTGACCTGCACTAGTATCACCACTAACCTAGAATCCTCGGTTTGTACTCTTAATGTGTTTTCACCCTCTAGGCTAGAAATATGTTGAATGTCATATTGTTTACTTCCACTTTTGATCAGACCTTTCGCGCTTAAATTGCTAGTTTATTTTTTCATATACAGCATTGATGCAGTATCAGACCGTGACTTTGTATTGGAGTTCCTTTCTGCCAATTCAATTGCTGCTGTTCACCTTTCTCGAATTGGTGAAGAATGGGTTCTTTGGGCATCTGAAGAGTTTGGGTTCTTGACCCCAAGTGATTCAGTTTCAACTGGAAGCAGCATTATGCCACAAAAGAAGAATCCAGACCCAATGGAGCTTGTTCGCGGGAAATCTGCTAGGGTTGTTGGCGATCTCATGACAGTCCTTGTACTCTGCAAAGGCCTTCCACAGGCCTACAACCGTGATCTTCAGGTGATCCTCACAGTCATAAGTATGCTCATATGGGCGCATTTTCTCAAACATTGTTCTTGAGCAGGAAGACAAGGAACCTTTGTTTGACAGTGTCAAGGCTATTCTTGGGATGCTTGAAGTATGTACCGAGTTTGCCCAAAATATATCTTTTAATTCGGAAAGAATACAAAGCTCCCTTCCTGCCGGTTATCTGGATGCAACAACACTAGCGGATTATCTTGTGAAGAAGGTAAAATGGTCCTTCTGATAATTGTATTGCACTTTATGTATTGGCATAATTATTCACAATATAGTAACATAATATTAGTTAGAATCAACAATAACAAAGGACCGCACAAACTGACATCATTTTATCAAAACTGTGTTAGAGGATTTATGATATGTCATAAATTTTAGTTGGATGGAATTATTGTGGCTTAGCGTCTTTCTTTTTTCGCTTTGCAGGGTGTTCCATTTAGAACATCTCACGAGATAGTTGGAAGGTCCGTAGCTCTTGGCACATCGAAGAACTGTCAGCTAGGTGAACTTAAACTGGACGACCTAAAATCTGTTCATCCTGTGTTTGAGAGCGACGTCTACGAATATTTGGGAGTAGAAAACGCTGTAAACAAGTTCATATCTTATGGCTCCACTGGTTCGGAGCAAGTGAAGGAGCAACTTGAGGATTGGCGCATCCAGCTCGGGCTCAGCTCATAATGGGTTTTAGAATCAGCTCATAATTCATAAAGATTGGTGCGCACTAAGTAATAAGCTCGCAAATTTGTATGCAATTTTTGATGGTGTATCCGGATGTTGTGGACTATCCTTTCTATGTAAAATTTCACTGTTAGTACATTAAGAGAACTGGAATTGTCGATGCAATTGTGTTGAGCACCACTAGTTTTTCAGTGTATCAGTCACTGTGTATAATTTTCGATTTCGATGCCGTGAGTCATGCAGGGATCTTAGGGCTTCTATGGAAATCGTACATATAGGAAAAATATAGAAATATTAATTTTTTCTCCATTTCTTCCGTTCCAGAAAGGCCTTATAGTAAAAAAAAAATCTATTTGCAGAAAGCTCCGTTTGAAACGGAGGAATTTTTTCAATTCCTATGTTTTTTTTTCTGTGAAATTGAATTAATTTCTGTAAAATTTTTACGAAATTTCTGTTAAATTTCTGCGTTCCAAACAGGCCTAAACGAATAGGTCAGGGACACATGGAACAAATCGGTCACTGTACTTACGGATGTACTTGGTAGAAAATATTTGTTAGAAAATATTCCTCAGTGATTAATTTTATAAGTGATAAGTTCACTGGGTGCCTCTTAGAGAAGACATTTTTTCTACTGTATATATATGTAAAATGGTGCAGAAATAAAGACTGATTTTCCTATTTGTCTCCTTCGATTGTTTCAATAATTCGCTCTCAACACGTTATCAGCACGCTCTAAATCGCGGAGCAACTAAGGTCACCAGCGAAGACTCATCGGAATCGACACTCAACGACGATGAAGAATTTTGTTGTTCTTCTGCATCATCGACAACGAACCAGAGGCACATGAAGTCATCTGGACAAAGATGAGAGGCTTCGCTGCCTCAACAGAGGAGCCAAATCGCTCTTCGTTTGCGATTCAAGTCGTCGACACCAAGAAAATGGCCATGCACGACTGCAATTCATCGGGTAACACTATTTTATTTACATCACCGATTGAATTTATGCTCTTCCTGTTCTTCGCACAAGAACTGGAATCAGTCCAGCAGGGCAGAAATTGCCACGGCCACAGCGCCCAAATGGAACAGTGGCGGAGCGGTTGTGCAGCACCCGCAGTGGCGTCTGTAGGCACGGTTCTTCCAGGGCATGGCGGCGCATGCGCGGCCGTCCCAGCGAGGCCCACCTATCTCTTGGACAGCACGCCGCTCAAGGATGCGCCGTACGCTTGCACCCTCTGGCCGGGCTCCGCCCCCTCAACGGTCGACAGGGAGTCGCCCCTTCATGCACCGGCATCACCGGCATCCAACGCCGGAGCGAGCGCTCTGCGTGCAAGATGGCCGGGCTCCAGGCGGACGCGCACCCCAGCGGCCCAGCCTTGAGGCCCTCGTGGCAGGGCATTCCAGCCCCGACCGTCATGCCCCCCCGCATGCGCTTGGACAGCGGGCGGCAGGTGTCTCACCCAGGGAAGCGCGCAGTAGCCGTTGTTGTTCCTCAAGGCGCACGCGCGTCAGCGGCCCGGGCGGCGCGGGCACCAGACGGGTGCGCGCACGCCAGGCCCCGCCCCCGCCGCGTGTCTGCGGCCGGTCTTCACCACGCTATGGGCCTCCGGCCAAGCGCCGGCACGGTCACCGCGTGCCCCGTCAGAGCGAACGCCAGGAGACGGCGGTTGCTAGGCGGGCACCGATGGGGACGCAACCCGTTGGTGGCGCCCAATGATTGTGGGTCACACGGCCCGTCCGACTGGCTGTAGGCCTGTTTACACAGATCATTAGTTATTCTATAAAATAGTTAAACAGATATCTGTAATTTACAGAATTTTGAATATAAATTTTGTGTTTATGTTAGAGCCCCATGCTTTAACAGGAATTGCACCGGGAAGTTATAAATTTCACCATATTATTTGCTACAAAGCATTTCCAATTTGCAATTTTAATTCCAGTAATATTTCTGGAATTTTAGTGTGTCTAATGTGATTGCCATGTAGCATTCCCTATGACACAATATTATTTTCTTGCAATGACGATATTATTTAATTCATCTTAATTAGGCCGCATGGGTCTAATACGAGTAGAATTAAATTAAATATGAATGCATATAACATTTTGTAATTGAGATATCCGTCTCTTGTATTTACAATCGAGACGAATATTTCTTACATTAAATATTGTAATTGAGATTTTGTCTCTTGTATTTACAATTAAGATGAAAAGTTCTTACACTTAATTTTGCAATTGAGATTAGTATTTCTTGCGAATTAATTTTTGCAATGGAGATTAAAATTTCTTGCGAAGTGCAATGGAGATTTCTATTTCTTATAGTTTACAATTGAGATAGAAATTTCTTACAATTAATCCTAGCAATTGAGATTGGTATTTCCTACATTTTAAAAAAAAATTGTAGTAGAGATTTTTGTTTCTTGCATGGTGCCATTCTAGATCATTTTCTAGAATATTTTTATGTCCAACGGT
>BCLF01000003.1:1357275-1425582 GCA_001602275.1 Zoysia japonica | reverse complement strand
ACTTACTTTTTACAAGAAATTTCTTACAATTAATCCTAGCAATTGAGATTGGTATTTCCTACATTTTAAAAAAAAATTGTAGTAGAGATTTTTGTTTCTTGCATGGTGCCATTCTAGATCATTTTCTAGAATATTTTTATGTCCAACGGTTTGCCCTATGTGCATTTCCTATGACATAAGATAGTAATAATTATATTTAGTGATTTAATATTGTAAATTATAATTTCACTTCTCATATGATGTGAAATAAATTTATTTCCATTGGGTTTGCTCTTTAAGCATTCCCTACAACGTATAATCGATATTTCTTGCAATCGAGATAGCAATTTCTTGCAATCGAGATATCGAAATATGTTTCACATGTTTTGCAATCGAGATACTAATTTCTTGCAAAACTAATTGAATTCGCCATAATTGAGCCTGATGTGCTTAATTCAAGGTGAATTAAAGTGTACATGTGATAATATTTACAATATTACTATATGCAATTGAGATTATATCTCTTGCTTAATCATCGTTTAATTCCTCTTTACTAATCCCGACGTGCTTAATTTGAGTAGAGTTAAATGTTAAACATAATTCAAATTTACAATTGAGATTTTAATTAATTTCTTGTAAAAAGTAAGTTTAATTCCCATAATTTTGGTAGAATTGAACAAAATGCAAAATTCATGTGATAACCTCCATTCATATTTGAGAAATATGAGGTAATGGAATAATCCAATTACCATATGGTCCATATTTTGTCATATTAACATCCTGACCTTCACACTGTTTTCTCAAGTATACATCTAACACAAAGTAGAAGGAATCAAGCATCTACTGAAGTATGCATTCTACCATTATGAGATCGACGCCAGATGGTTGTCTCTAAATTGTTAGCTACATTATTCGAGGTACACACTACGTAAATCAAGTCTTAACTTGAGTTTACAAAATTTTGCATCTCCTTATAAGTTACCATGATGGTTTTTAACTAAATCTCTAGTTAACTTCATGTTGGTATAGATGGTTAATAGTGGGTTTACATAACCTCATAATTGATAGTCACAACGATCCAACATGTGCAATAGATGTCCGACATAGTCTAACATCCTATGAATTAAAATGGTTTTGCGTCCTCCGTGAAAGGAATGCAACTATCATTGATTCAAATCAAGTGCGGGAGTCTTATTTATCATAAGACACTATTTTCGTCATGATCTCATATGAATATTAATGGAGAATATCCGATTGCTATATGAGAACCTCTCATGAACAGTTGTACATAGCATAAGGTATTTATTCTACCTACAGCTAAAATACAATGGACCAATATTTGTCTCTAGGACTTTGTGTCCATCAAAGAGCACAGTCGTTGTCCAGATAATCTGTCCTAGATATGAGGACAGGATGGACATTGCTCTATTCATAATGCTTCTCTCAATAGGATCTCGAGGCAAATTACACCGCAAGTATTTACCATACATGGATTATACTTATTATGTACTAACTCAAGCTAGAAACATGATGAACTTTATTATAAGAATCATTGTAAGTGTGTCCTATAGGATACACTCAATCATTTGGAGTGAGTCATTTTGTTCATCAAAAGAAAAGTTCGATGGTTACAAAATCATCCAATGAACTTTCATAGTAAAGAAATGCAAACAATGAGGATCTCATGCATCGGATTGATGAAAGCTTAGAAAGCTTGTGGTTATTATTTGCATACCACATTCTTTTGTCATACATATTGCTGCTGTAAGCACGTCATTGACAAATATTATTCCTCAATAAACTTGATTGATCTACACTATAATCCGTGGGACATATCTATCCTTGTCAAGAATAAAGATTTGAATACATTTCCATCTTAAACCTGACATCAAAAGAAAAGCTAAATTGTTTACAATATGTTCACATATGAACAATGTAACAAAACCTCTTACACATTAAGAGAGTTTAGCTTTAAGGAGACTATTTTGATTTATTTCAAATAGTTAATATTGGAGACCTTTACTAGGCTTCCATCTCCTTAAATACTATGTCACATACTTCAAATTGTTTGCTATCATTACTCTGCGACTTTGTATGTCCCATACTTGTGGTTGATATACAAGAAAGTAGATTGTTATAAGAGAAATCCATTGAAGGTTAAATTTGTCTAGTGGACATATGCGCTATAAACTCTATACACGGGAAAGAATATTTTCATGCTCTTACTTAGAGACAAAAAAATCAATAATCGCCTAGCGCGATAAACAGGTAGAGGATAACATATTGCCGCTATCATCTTTCCTCATTGGTACTAAAGAAGCAATCATAGAAGTGTCATTGCACTCTGATTCAACAAGTATCATAAAGATATAAAAGTGTCCGTTAAGAGTTTCTATATTGAAACTCACGATAGCATCTAAGATGAATTTTTCATCTTAACATAACGGATATGACAAATTTCAAACATACCATCTGGATTACATCCCATATCATGTATTGCGTATATTTTTCTTTCTTGATTATGTCAAGACTCGGCTTAGTTGCCTTGGTCGTCCATACATCCGGATGATGAGAAAAATATTTGTCAATTCTATCGGTCACAATATATTTCCAAAATCTTTGGATTTAGTGTGCACCGCATGTGCAACATGGAAAATAAACCATTGTATAGATTGTTCAGATGTTCATGTTTCGTTAGAGATATCTACATGATAATCTCATATGTGTTATTTATATGCACAATAACAATGTATGTAATACAATGACTGCTCAAATTATGAGCACATTATCTTGGATATTGGGTTAAATTTAATTCAATAGGACAATGCTATCAAATTGACCTTATATACCTATAATGACGATTGTATGGTCCAAGAAATTTAGGTACGATGCATGTCCCATATGTTTATACATAAAACTGGTTTTGTTGATTCTTTCATCAAGAGGATCAAATTATTATGATGACCAAGTTTAGAATTGACACATACTAACCTTATGTTAGTTCTATGTGATTTTACACACCACATGATTATTCCAATTTAATTTACTGCATTCAATACGGCTCCCCCCGTTGCAGTAGTTACCTGGATACTTGACCGCATGTCAAAAAAAAAATTTCATCTGCATCATCGGAATGTTTTACATGCTGAGATCACCAAAAAGACATACATCAAGAGCATGGAGATCAAAAGAGGTATTATTATCCGTCAATTTATAATACCTCGAGTCTCTTTATGGGGCTTAAATATTGCTCGTATGTCTATATTCTGAGGGTTATTCCGGCATTAGAGGGAGATGTATACCACACAGAATGGCTGGAATTAGAAGGAATGTCATATACATTCAAATTCAATCCTCACATCCATGTATTAAAGAATCTGAACTATTATTGTTCAGAACATCTTACATTTGCAATACATTGCAAATAATCTGCCAATAACATTTACTTGTCATAAAGGTGTCTTAATATCAAATTTTTGATATTTATGTGCCAGAAAGAGTGGAGCTACCAATTAAAAACCATTCAACTCCCACATCATAAAAGAGGGGGAGAAGTAGAGGGGGAGAAGTATGGTCACGTATGACAGCTTCTTGCAAGCATTATCGAGAATAGGGGAGTACTTCTTACAAGACAGTAAATGTAGGTCAACATATATATATATATATACATATATATATATATATAATGTTGAGAGACACCTTGAGGATATATTTATTATCCAAGGCCGATGGATTTTAATATTCAAAAGACCAGTAGTTGTGTACACAAATTTTAACGCTGTGTCATTGGAACATCATTACTTCTGTGTTTGGAAAATACACGAAGTTATAAGGATAACATTTCCACATTATATTGGTTTCATTGAATCAGTATATTTAAAACCTACAAAATGTCGACATTTCTCCTCAATATAATTGCTCGCGTACAACTGGATCGAGACCAAAATCCTAGATAGAGTGCTTTGGCATTCAAATTAAAGAGATTGCTTCCACTCATACTGGAAGGTAAAACTTTCTTCACATTGCATTTCTTATGCTATATTACCAATATTTCTTGCAATTGAGATAACAATTTTTTTACAATTGAGATATGAAAAGCATAATGTAATATTTATTCTATTGGGTGGTGAAATAGCGAAGCTTGTAGCATAAGGGTTTATGCAGACACCCGACATCAGTAATGATGTATCATACCTAATGGTATGTGTGAAAATCATGTTCTTTCATTTAGATAATTGGTAGAACAAAGAATTGGATATATTCAGTCAAATAAGTTCAGATGAACTTGCACTGAATTCAAATCGCAATACCTATTGTGTGTAATTTGAGTCACTATGTGATTCAAAATAGTTATGTTGTTGTGGCACAACTAACTTACTGTGTGAGTTTTTCCATTGAGAAGAAACTACATAATTGCTAGGAGTGCTTATTGTGTGAAATCTAAATTAGATTTCCATTCATCTCCAAAGAGCACATAAACAAAACAATGATGGATTTGAGATAAATAATTTAGGTAAAATCAAATTTGGCTTAGGTTTATAACTTGAGCACATTCCTATGGAATGTTAACCACCGGTCAACTAATATCCAATCGATATTGTACATCAATTTTTGAATAATATTATATCGTCATATTCAGCAAATAATGTGGTCACTTAGTTCTCAAGTATGAATCCAATATTCATACATTGGATTGAGAAATACAATGATATGGAACTTGAAGTTCTATGTTAGTGTCGTCAAAGCGTCATATATCTTGCAAAATTGTAACAGGTCCGATATTGCATTTGCAGATAACTTGCTAGCTCAAGACGCTACTCCACAATGTCACTAGGTAGGAGTCAAAGAAGATATTGATAAATATCTCGACAACACATAAGATCTTGATTTATTTATCAAAAAAGACCATTGAAGAATATGCATACACCGATTACATAAACGATCCCAATACTACTGGTATATTGACTGATGTCATGGTGGAACAAATTTTACATATGCGTCATTTAGACGCCAAATAATGTTTTATCTATCATTCTCCAACATCGCGTATTGTGTATGTTGTAGAGAATGATAAACTATATTGACTATGTAGTATTGGTTCTATTAAATCATTAAGCATTGTCTACTAGATAGTACTACTTGTATTGCTTGGATGAAAATATGTTACATAGAGCAATATGTATATTGCTCTTAGTCGTTGTACCCTCATGTACTATTGCAGATTGAGGATATCAATACCTCGCAAACTAAATATTGTGATAGACCATAGGTTTATTCACTAAGTATTGCAAAGTTCAGAGAGAGCATCTTGCTGAGTGGTAACCTGTACAAACATTGTATTGTACTTTTTTTTGTGAGTTTTTTTATATGGTTTCTCATAAAAGGTTTTTAATGAGGCAATACCAATACAAGACAATGTCATATCACCTGATTTTTCCTATTAAGGTTTTTTAAAGGAAATACCGAATGACATATATTGTTCTCACAACGCTACGAGTGTTTTTTTCTTTTAAAGGATTTATATGTTGTGTCAATTTCTCCTGATTTTTCTCACTAGGTTTTAAGGAGTTTTTTCTAGCGTATAACATAAGAAAGTATACTTACCAATTTTTCTTATCTTTTCCATTGAGTTTAAGGAGTTTTTCATAGTATATAAGTAGATGTCTCTTCATATTTTTTTCACAGAATTTTTAAAGGAGTCAGTACATGAAGTTACATATAGGGAGTAAACAGAAAAATAACTGCTCAAGAGAAAGTGTTAGAAAATATTGTTAAGTGATCAGTTTTTTTAAGTGATCAATTCACTATGTGCCTCTTAGAGGAGGTACCTTTTCTACTTTATATATATATATATATAACATGGTGAAAAAATAAAAACTAATCTTCCCATTTGTCTACTTCGATTGTTTCTCAACAATTCTCTCTCAACAGTACTAATGCATATTCCACATATTCCTCTTGTTGAAGTGGTAACTTAAGTAATCTTTCCGTGCAGAAAAATATTATTTCCCGTTTGTTGGAAGCTGCAGCACCGGCCAGCACATGGATTCGGCTGAAATCATGAACCACGAGGTGGCGAGGACGCCGCGCACGTTCGAGAAGGGTGACACGAGTAACATCGCGCGGGCACGCGTCCGTGGCGCAGGCGTACGTGTCGCCTCTAGTGCTTCCAGACGGCCAGGACCAGTAGGACGTCGATCTGTTCTGCCGTGTCCGGTGCTGCCCAAAGGTCTCCAGCTGCTCCCCCGGGCTTGTCCGTCAGCACGTCGCGTGCTGTTTATCTAGGGACACAGCCACACTCCCGGTGCCCGTGCCAGTGGAGTCCGGTTTTCCCGTGCCAGTACTCGACTTTGCTTGCCGCACGCAGCTCAGGCTCGCAGCTAACATTGGGGAGGAGAGCAGAGACGAGCAGGGGAGCGAGAGGAAGATGAGCAGCATGGAGACCAAGGCGCGTGGGTTCGTGGACGAGGTCCGCGGCGACCTGGTGGAGACGAAGAACTGGATGCTGGACCTCGGCCACCCGCTCCTCAACCGCATCGCCGAGAGCTTCGTCAAGGCTGCCGGGGTAGTATCCACCTGCCGCCTTCTGTCCATTTCCGCTTCCAGTTTCCGAGCCTCTGAACTGCACTCCTCTGAACTGACCCGGCTCCGCCGCTTCTCCTGTATTGTGTAGATCGGCGCAGCCCAGGCGGTCGCGAGGGAATCGTACTGCATGGCCATCGATGGTAAAGAAACCTTTCTGTTATGACTGCTAATGGAACACGCTCTTCGATTACTCTGCTCACGGGCGGTGTTCTTGTGATTAACAGCAGGCGAGGGAGGATCCGTGTCCGGCAGCACCGGCTCGAAGAAACGGACGTTCCCGGACCTCAGCGGTAACGGCTCAATTTTCCCCTTTTTTTACTGTGTTGCGTAATAGTGTAACCTTATTAGTGTAAATGAGACGGTTGTTGATCTTGTCTTGGCAATTTTGTGCAGATACGAACAGCAGCAAGTCGGCTGAGGCCATGGTAAGCCACCTACAGAACTGAGTTCTATATCTTGCTGCTGTGCTTGTTCATGACGTACTGATCCCTTGCTTCTTCATCCTTTCAGGTCAAGAACGTTAGCAAGGAGTCGTTGCAGTGGGGTAACATTTTCCGAACTTCTATTTGCAGACTTACGCGTCCCACGGCTAGTAATTGATGGATCATTTTGGACGCTGCCTAATCTTGGTGATCGATGCAGGGCTCGCGGCTGGGGTGCACTCCGGCCTGACCTTCGGCCTCACGGAGGTGCGCGGTACGCACGACTGGAGGAACAGCGTCGTGGCCGGCGCCGTCACGGGCGCCGCGGTCGCGCTTACGTCGGACCGCGCGTCGCACGAGCACGTCGTGCAGTGCGCCATCGTCGGCGCCGCGCTGTCCACGGCGGCGAACGTGCTCTCCGGCGTGTTCTGAGCAGCTGCCCGGGCCCGACCCAAGCGTCGGCATGGCTCGGCGCTTCCTCGGAAGATTCACTAGTTTGTTCACGTTGATCTGTACCCGTTCTATATGTTTAGACGCTTGGGCTAGTGGATGACAAACCATATAATGTAGCCACTTCCATGATAATTTGGAATCTTGTACCCATGCTTTTAGCTTTCCTGTATTAGGACGAGAGGATCTTGCTCTAAACTACTGGTGTCACAAATTCACAATCAACGTCTGATGTTGCTCAAGAGTCCATTGTCATCTATCTATCCTTACTGAGAACAAAACGAGGTATATGCTGGTGTTGCCATTTGTGACTATCTCCCGCCACTATATACGAGGAGTATATAATTATTCACCTCACAATTAGCTCTTTTAACATTTGTACTAACAATCCGCTGGCAATTTATCTAAAAAAAAATCAGCAAATCATTTCAAAGCATTGAAATACTATCGACGGTGAACCTAGAAATAATATGGTTCCTAACAGAATTAACTCAACGGGTCCCTGCGTCAAGACTCAAGGGTAGAGTTTGTGTGCAAATTTGAAAAAGAATAATCCCATGTTACATGACACTTGCGAACATTCACATCGAATCGGCTTGTAGACAAAGGTATTTTCCGTATCAAATTTTCAAACGAATAAAAAATGCTTGTACATCTCACTCTGACTTCGGCCACTTGGCGGCCCTGAACGCTGGGTGCAAGAGCCCGGCGAGTTCCTCCTCGTCCGCGTCCAGCGGCCCGCCGGTCTCGTTCCTGACGCGCCGCACGGCGGCCGCCTCGAGCGACTCGTGCTCGAACCCGTACATCTTCAGTACCTGGTTGTCGGCGAAGTTGAGCGCACGCTCCATGCCGCGGCGGCACCGCGCGGCGTCGTAGCTCGCGTACTGCCCCTCGCACGGCTTGCACCCGACGAAGTGCGTCACCAGGGGCCACCGGTCGTCGCCGAGCCCCGGAGCCCACTTCCGCCGCATCTCCTCGTACCTGTCCACGATTTCCACCCAGAAGCCGTGCAGGTTGTACGACCTCTCGAGGAACGTCTTCTCCTTCCACCTGCCGCGCTGCGTCAGGAGCAGGTCCACCAGCGCCGACTGGTCATCGGCCTCGTACGCCGCACGGTCGGACAGCGCCTCGGCGAGAACCTTCCCGTACATGTCGCGCCCAGGCCCGCGCGGCCCCATGCTCGACCACGCGTCGAGCAGGTCGAGCGACCACTGGCAGTTGCGGATGACGAAGCTGCCGGCGTTGATGCCGAGCCAGCTCCTGGCGCCGTACACCTTCTCCTCCCAGCCTTGGAGCACCAGGTTGTGGCGCGCGTACTTGCCCCACGGCGGCTCGAACAGCATGTGAACACGACGTCGGAGTCGACCCACCAGATGAGCTCTGCCTCAGGGTGCGCGAGCATCAGCGCGCGCAGCACCGGCAGCTTCGTCCAGAACCCTGACAGCTCGGCGTCCAGCACCGCACTGCTGTAGAAGATGTCGAAGCCGTGGATGCGGCAGTAGTCCACCTTGTTCTTGAACGCGCGGAGGAGCAGGTGGTCGCCTTCCGGGTTGCTGCACCGGCGCGGCGCGGATCCGGTGACCATAAGCACCCGAGGCCTCCCCTTCACGACGGTGGCTCCTCGTCGCCGTCGACCACGACAGAGGGAGATTGTGGCGGTGTAATTGGACTTGGGGTGACGGCTCGATCGTGGGCGTTCGCGTGCCGGAGGGAACGTCGCCGTCGCGACGGCCGTAATCGATGCGGATGCGGGGAAGCGCCAAGTCGGGCGACGCGAACAAGATGAACGCGCACGGCGCGACAAAGAAGAGAACGAGCAGCAGGATTATCCGGATGGGGAGCAGCCTCTGCCGCCGGCAACGCTGGTCGGACTTCTCCGACATCGCTGACTTTGATGTACCGCGCGCGCAGAGCACCTCCACGGGAGATGGCCTTATAAGAAGAGCCTTTTAAGTATACTAAATGCTACTTGTTCACCTCCTAAAAATAAAACATAAATTCGATGACAATAGTTGATCCATATAAAAAAAATAAATTACTATCAACTGGTAACGTGTTCTTGATTACCATCAACTGTAAAACTCACTAATTATTTTCTAAATTGAATGATGTACTCCCTCCGATTTTGACGGAGAAAGTCGTTTAAGATAATATTTTGGTAAAATATTAAAAATATAAATTATAAATAAGTTTTCACTTATTAATTAATAATATAAAAATCATATAATTAAATTTGCCTTAAAAATTTTATAAAAATATAAATATGTTACTTTTTAATAAATATTTTTATAAAAAATAGAAGTCAAAATTATATTTTATATACTGTATTGTTGTTCAAAACAATCGGTAACCGACTACTCCCTCCGTTCTACTCCTCCATATATGCATCTTTCGATTTGTCCAAAGTCAAACTTCTTTTACATTGACAATTAATAATAGAAAATTTATGTTGTTTTATCGTATATAAATTATGTTATTAAATATGTTATGTAACAAACTTTTATACTATAATTGTTTAATATTTTATATATTATTGGTTAAAGTTAAAAAATTTGACTTTGTATGAACCTACAAATACTTATATATCAAAACAGAGGTGGTATTTATTTTAAACCTCAAGATCAATTAACAGTTATAATCATTGTCTATCTTAAAATCTGCCTATTAGAAACGCATGAGGACGCGTTGGCCGGGCTTTGTAAGTTTTATTATTTTGGTGAAAGGCAAGGAATACAGCACGCGCGGCCGGCCGCAGTTGGTTGTCATGCATATTTTTTTAACTCAATTATTACAGTAGATTCTCCGATCCAAATGCTTTTGATGTTTGAACTTCTATATACTTATGTATGTATGCGACACAGCGGCCCCTAATTGTGTGGCCAACTGACATTTAAAAAAAAACGGAACACCAGGCAGGCTAGCTGTTCCCATGAGCAAGAATCAAGGATGATGGAGAAATTAATAAGACTAGCTCGGTCTTGACCACGCATACATTGATGCAACATGGCAGCTTGGTCCCATGCAAGTGTCAAGCTAGAACCCGTGTGGCGGCACGATTTGCCGGCCGGCAAAGAAAAGAACGCAACATTATGGTTTTGGACAGGAAGCGCGACAACCGGCCGGCTGATCGATCGGTCTTGATCGGCGGCAGGAATTTCACCCGCGGCCAATACCTCGTCGCTTCACCGTCAGGCCAGGCTACAGATGGATACCAATGGGTGGGAAAATAAGCACACACAAGTCCAGTCACACGGCTCAACCATCCTTCTACCATCGTGCAAGTTGAACGAGTACTTACATTATGTAGATAATGACAAACTACTAATTAACGACATCCTTGAATAAGAAAATAATGACATATTTAAGAGAATAGCATATATTTTATTATAATTTGCTTTATCTATCGACACCTTTTGGTCGTAACACTTGTGATTTGTTTTGTATTACTTATCAGTGATAGATAAGGTGAAAACCTTGAAATGCTCCAAGAAAAGCCTTTTAGAGGACAGTTTGCCTTTGGATAACCAACAAAGCAAAGGAGATTTGGAAGGAGATCAAAAGATAAAAGGCTCTCATTCCATCCCCTCCGTTGGAGTTAGCAAAAAGATATCGTGTTTTCAAACAAGTTCTAAAAAGAAACCACGCAGTCAAGATCATTCAAGAAAAACAATCTATATAAATCGAATGTGAACGTCTCATCATTTGATTGTATCAAAGCTTCGCTGTTTGTGGTTGCAGATAGCCAGTTCCTCTCTTTTAAGACGTGGCCGATAGCCAGATACTAGGCTTGGAACTGAAACTTACGAGGCCGAACAGCCAAGCTCAGTTCGTCGCCATTTTCAGAAAATAACCAGCCCAGTAGCGATACTAAGGTACTTTTTATTTCAGCTTCTCAGGCTTTTTCCAACTGAAATGTTCAGCTGAGACCAAAACAAACAAAGGTTTGAAAAGTTCGCTTTTGTAATATTGAAAAGGTAGCTTTTGTAGAAATGAACTAAAAACTAAAAAGCTCATTGATGATTGTTTTTATAGTTTTTGGTGGACAGAAAAGCTAAAAGTACATTACAAAAGTTAATATTCAAATTTTATCAGTCAGCTTTTCAACTAGCTACCGACCAGCATTTTTAAAAAGTTCTTTTTATTTGAGCTAGAGCTTTTGAGCTTTTAAAAAAGCTAGCTGGTGGCTCGTTAAAAAGTTGGTTGATAAAATTTAATATTAGCTTTTGCAATATATATTTAGCTTTTCTGCACACCAAAAACTTAAAAAGCAGTATTTAGTGAGCTTTTCAGCTTTTAGTTTACAAAAACAATCATTTTCAGAACTTTGTTCATTTCAGCTTCTTAGTTTAGAAAAGCCAACTGAGAAGTAAAAAACCTAATACTCTCTCTCCTGCGTTTTGCTCTGGGTAGTTAACCGGTCTAGAAATGTGTTGGCGACTAAATTAATGCAGTAGTACGTTCAGTCTTGTTTTAGCTTTCGTTGGCTTTTCAGTCGGAAAAAGACAGATGTGGAAGAAAACAAGGTTCTAAAAACTTTAACGCTGAAAAGTAAGATTTTTGACTAAATAAATTAAAAAATGAATTTTCTGCCTTTTTATGTAAGGAAATTCACAATATATTACAAAACTAACAACCAGCTTTCAACTAATCAACAATCAATTTTTCAAGTACTCAAAAGCTAGAGGCCAAACAAAACTCGTCGTATAGGACTTGATGGTAAATTTGGTAGAAAGTGTCAATGCCCTACGTGTCAAGTGCGCCCAATCAGCTCCGCTTTCTTGGAACCAGTGAACTGAACGTAATCCGGATGATCCACTAGAATCTAGATACCCTCGCTTCCGAACAGTTGAAACCAAGCGCCGAAGATAAAGCTTGGTTGTTTATAGGCACAGCAGCGAGTAGAATGTTCAGCCGATCATAAAAAAATTTTGATTCAGTTTGCTCCAACAAGTTCCTATACATAACCTGTTGCATGATTAGTCACAAATCAAATATGCGAACTTTGCAGGAACCCGCAAACCGGATCGTTTGACATAAAGAAAAATGCGGTGATTACGAGAATCTAATAACTTATCCACTCAACACAATTTATTACTCTATTATTACATATACAAATAATCCAAAATATTAGTAGCTTTGAAATCATTGTTTTTTACTTCTTCTACTGAGTTTAAAATTAGACCTTAGAATTAAAACATCACGTTTACAATGTAAAATTTCAACGAATTCATAATAAAATTTGTTAGAGAATATTTTAAATAATAGTAAGCAACTTCATGTAAATTAGTATAAGTAAAACAAACATAATAAAATTATAGGTTTTTACATGTTGTTATGTATGTACCCGTTTATTCGATGAGCTTTACAGACAGATCATTGTTAAGCCGTGAAAAAATATCATTGATCCACAACAGGCATTAATATAGATTTAGCAGAGCGAATATGCGAATTCACAGTAATATATGTCTCACTTACAACTTAACTCGCAGGCGCGCACCCTCCGTCCGTTATGTTTGGGTAAATACTTCATGCATGACGCAAGCAACTTGGATTATCAATTCACTACTGCTCCTATCGATTAGTCGGCCGGGCCTCACCACCAGGCGTCGGGCGATTGGACGAATCATTTCGCGCGAAAGTGCAGCTGCCACGCGGGTCCTTAATCAGGCCTGTACGTGGACCTGAAAACTTGGTCACATACAGATTAGCTGTTCAAGCAGTAGCCAGTGGCTAATGTGCTACTCCCTCTATTTTTTAATTAATGTCATGGTTGATTTTTAAATTTAACTTTGATTATTTATATTATTTAAAAACTTTTGATAAATTTTATATATTTTAATATAATTTGATTTATTATTAAAGTTATTTAAATCAAATTTTAAAATTTTACATATTTAAACAAATTTTTTAAATAAAACAAATAATTAAAGTTAAATTTAAAAGTAAATGACAATTAAAAAACAGAGTAAGTATGTTTCTTCCTTGCCTTCGCCCTACGCTGCTTCCGCGACGCTACGGCAGCCAATCCAGCCTTCTGGCGTCCGGCGGCCGGGAAGTCGTCGTCGATGGGAACCTCCTGGAATTTTTGGTACGTTTGGATCGAACTATTAGCACGACATTAAATATTAGCGTGCCGGCGCACGCCCGCGCATTGACGCTCGTTTTGCTCGCCGTCATCTCGCTCGCGTGCTGGCGCAAAAATGAACGACGCTAGCGTGGGCACAGAGAAGCTCGTCAAACTTTGAAAACACAACGGTTTTAATCTAAATACGCTCCAAAATTTGGCGACGCTCCGTTGGCAAGCAAGCAAATTAACTTACCCAAAGTTTGTTTCCTGGATGCGCGCGTCGTCTCCTTGTCGAACTGCAATTTGCATTGGTAGTGTCGCAGTTCTGCTGGCGTCAGACAGACCTAAATAGCGCACCTCGAACTACAAAGGATCGATGCCTCCGGCCGTGATGCTTCTCTCCCCTGGCGCGTTAAATATCAAGTATGAGCACATCTTTATATATTAAAACGCAACCGTTTTCGCAATCTTTGTTACGCCGTATCACTCTAAAAAATATTAACCGTCGGATTAAAATCTAACGGCGGATATCAAAAAGAAGAAGAAAAATTCTTTCTCCGGTCAACGCAGAAGCGTGCCCCTCTACTCGACGCATGAACAGTCGTGCCATCGGCTTAGCTTTTCTAGGTTTAACATAAATTTTGACTATAGTTATATTTAATTTTTTATAAATTTCATATAATATAATTTGCTTTGTTATTTGAATCACAACTTAAAATTTTATATATTTGAATTAATTTTTTAGATAAGTTGAATAGTCAAAAATGATATTAAAAATCAGCAGTAAACAATAATTTAGAAATGGAAGGAGTATATGGCAGTACACATGGACAATGTCATAAATAAAATTAATTGTAACTGTTTTATTAAATCAAATTTACTTTTGCTATAGATTCAATAAAACTATTTCAAAAGTTATAAGAGAAATTCTTATAAATTTATTCTACTTCTATATCTTGCAAGTATATGCTACAATTAAAGACTTTTATATATTATAAAAATATATATTTAGATAACTTAAATTGTTTTATCTTCTAAAAATGCTCCTTGTTTACTTATGAGAACTAACATTCAATCTTTTTCCCGCTTACAACTTCGGTCTAAAAAAATAGTAACTTTAAACACAATGTTTTAATCAAACATTGACAATATAAATTAAAAATAATTTTAAATTTATTAAATTACAAAATTAGAAATAATTTATTTTAAAAATATTTTTTTAAAGTGTACTGATGCTACTTTTTATTAAATATTTTATAGATAAAGAGGGTCACACTTATGCTTCACTTATGCTTAACTTCTTTGAGACTGGAGTATATGTTTATGAACTTTGTCATCTATGTCAAAACAACTATACTTCTATTTGTTAAATAATAAATTTAAAATATAATGTTTCAACTAAGAGTGCACAACAAAAATATACGCGAAAAGCGCAACAATTTTCGCGCAGATTTTCTAAGTAATGATAGCAACCCCATTTTTGTTTTGTTGTTGGAAGTTCCATGTTCAGTAATTCAGAATATTTTGAAATTTTGGCAGCTGCAGCTCAGCAGCTCCATGGTTATTATTTACTTAACCAACAATCCTTTCATCTGACTAACTGACGGCCAGTGCAGGTGACTGCAAAAACTCAGGACTCCGCCAAATCCAAACCAGTACACCAAGCTCAAGACCGCTCGGCCTATTTTCAAGCGTAGCGCTATGTCCTCTTCAATTCGGAACAACAGATTCCTCTCGTAGGCTTGACGCCTCATCAAAGGCGCATATGATTTAGAGAATGAGAGCAAATCTTGAGCACCCGATGAAATGAATATGATCACATCGTCCACATATATAAGGATATGCGATTTTGCGCCATGGACTCCAAAGGGGTGAAAGAGAGGGAGTGCCGATCCGCGAGGGACACCACTGCGATTAAGGTCTTTTGGAACCAATGCGGTTTTTTAAAAACTAGTTTATATACTCTATAAACTAGATTACGAAGAAAAATTAGGTGGTAATGTTTGAATGCCAGTTTATAGAAACTAGTTAGTAGTTTTTTTTTGTCAAATACTCATATTTTATTTTAAATATCTGAGTTTAACAGTTTGTTAAAAGGTAGTACGTTTTTTGGTTAAAGAAATAAAAAAAACTATGGACCAGATTTTTAGTTTCGAAGAAACTAGAAAACTGGTTTCTATAAACCAAAACAAAAAATAAAAACTACTCTATTTGAAGTTAATTCAGTTTTTAAAAACTAGTTTCTTATAAACTAGTTGTATCCAAACAAGGCTAAGCAACCCATTACCAAAGACAAAGTGAAAGGCAATGGTGGCAGCGCGTCCCCTTACCTAAGTCCACGTGCCGACGCCCAACCAGCATCTCAATCCAGTAAAATCTTGGTGCTCGCCGTGAATAATTAGCCCGGCCAGTATTATCTTTAATCCAGCTAGTTGGTGCACACGCAATTGCACGAGCTGCGTAGTTAGTGCAAAATTACGTCGTTAGCCCCAGATCGTTCCTTTAAATTTGCACCCCTTCTTTAGCCATTTTTCTCCGTCGGAGTTGAATACTGTTCTTGGTTGATAGGAGGAAGAGGGTGATCACCACCTGCCTTCTTCTTAGCGAGGGGCTGCTTCTCTGTTTCAGATGTTGGCGCGAGATAAGTTGCAGTGACATCCATCTCTGCTCTTGCTAGTTCTCCGGGTTCCGCTTCCATGTCGATCACGGAGGTCAGCCTCCACTTCTGCTACCTCCACTCGCTCTCCGTCGTGCTGCTTCACTTCTTCTACGTGATCTCCTGAATCCTGATAAGCCACCACCGCGTCCTCAAGAAAACGATCGAACGAAGTGAAGCTTTGTTTGGTCAGAAATATTATCACTAGTTGAATTAGTTCCTTTCTATGCTCTTGGCCCGTTCTTTCCATTTGCACTGCGCTGCTGCGTGTGTGTGTGTGAGAGGGTGTGTGCTTGATCTCTTGTGCACGATAGGATGGCTCTAACAGCGCAGGGGATCACGCGCCGCGCCGCCGTGACCGAGGAGGAGCGGCGGCGCAACCGGATGACCTCGAACCGGCTGTCGGCGCGCAAGTCCCGCATGAAGCGGCAGCAGCAGATGGAGGAGCTGACCGCCAGCGCGGAGCGGCTCGGGCGCGAGAACGCGGCGATGCGCGACAGCGTCGACGGCGCGCTGCGGCGCTGCCGCCTGCTGGAGCGGGAGAACCGGGTCCTCGCGGCGCACGCGCGCGAGCTCTGCTCCGCGCTCCTGCTGCGGAACTCCCAGCTCCGGACGCTCGGGGACTTCGCGGGCGTGCCGCTCGACGTGCCAGGCGTCCCCGACCACCTCGCGCTGCTGTACGGCGGCGACGCGCAGATACCAGTGCCGCCACCGCCGGCAGCGCCCATGCCGCTGGAGATTCAGAGCCTCTTCTGGCCCGACGACGTGGACGGAGCCGTCGGCATGCTCCAGTTCTGAGGTGCTCCGTGCTCGTGCAAGTGCAAATATCTCGTGTGATGTGTGCGTGCATGTTGTGAGCCCCAGCATGCCGCGTGCTGTTCCCATATATTTTCGCGCGCTTTTTGGTTACATGTTGTGATCCCCAGTACTGTATTTCTCATGTTGTATGGTTGATTGTTGTGTGCAATACTGTGTAGTATTATCCATGGGAGTAACGTGTTCTAAGGTGTTGATGAATAAAGGATGTGTCCAGCGGTCACTTGTACAGAATGCATGCTGGAACTACGGCCATGTTTGTGCTTGACGGTTTGCTAATCCACTTTTCAGATCATCAGATGCGCAGAAAGCTAGCCAAACGAAAAGATCAGAACACGATAAACGGGGATTTTTTTGAAATATTTCGTAAAAAAAGATTCTCGAAATGTTTTCTTTCATGATAGTCACCACGCACGAACGATGCAGATATCTGGACAAATTTCAGGGCTTGATCGAGACATCGCAAAGCCGTCACAAACAAATGCCGTGTCGCTGCCACCTGACATACGTACCAAGACTGGGCGACACTTCCTCGAGAGCGATGACTAGGCGCCGACGCGGACCGGCCTTTTCTTTCGCCACCGGCCGCGCCCTGCATCATGTTGATGGCGCCGTCGCCATTGTCGCTGCGTGCCGAGCTTTCGACGACGAGACCAGGAAACCAGAGCTCACAGCGACTGAAAGCCTTTGTTTTCGCGCGGGCGTGCATGCATGCGTGAGAGCGATCATCCTTGCGGGAGAGGTGTGTACTCGCGTCGCCCACGTCAAAGTCGAAGGCGACCCCGCCGGCCGGCCGATTTCGGATTAAGAAAATGACGTACTGCCGTGGACGCATTCGACCTCGCTTTCCTTGACACGCAACGGGGGTGCTTGGGCTTGAACGACGAAAACGATGATCCCCTATGTTACGTAGTACTATATGGGGACCCTACGGATACGGCGGTCTATAATTTATTAGTACATGAATTCCGGAATACTTGTATAATCATTAGGTGATCTTTATATGAATTCTCTTCTAATTTATATGAGTTCCGAAATACTACGTAAGAGTACATACTAGTATGATTCGTGGAAAATACGGGTGCTGCTCTTCAAATCTCCACCGCCGTCTCCGTGAGGTCGGCTGCATTATTTGGCCAAGATTCTAGAATGAAAATCTGCCGTGGCTGATCTGTCACCGCGCAATTGGCCAGAAAGAGATAAGAGCCGAACACATAAAAGGCGGCCACTCCAATCCGTCCGAACGCCGAAGCCTTCGCTTGCTCGCTCCGTCACCTCTCCCCAGTGCCCAGAACCAAATCGCCACGCCATGACCTCCACGGTCACCAGCATGGTCGCCGTAGCTGCTTTTCCGGCTCCGAGGCCCCTCGCCCGGTGCCGGGCCTCGCTGCTGTCTCGCCAGAACAACGCCGTGTCGTTCGTGGCCCGGCCGGTGCGCGCGCACCGCCGGCTGGTGGTGGCCGTCGCTGCCACGCCGTCGGATCTGGCCAACAAAGTGACCGAGAGCATCAAGCAGGCGCAGGAGACGTGCGCCGACGACCCGGTGAGCGGCGAGTGCGTGGCGGCGTGGGACGAGGTGGAGGAGCTCAGCGCGGCTGCCAGCCACGCGCGCGACCGCCAGAAGGTCGCCGACCCGCTCGAGGAGTTCTGCCAGGACAACCCCGAGACCGACGAGTGCCGCATGTACGAGGACTGATAGTTGGCTTGCTTGTATAGTGGCACTGGCACGATAGCAGCATGTAGACTTGCATGTGGACTTGCCCTTGCTCGGTTTGGGCCCTGCAAGTTTGGTTTCTTAGTTCAATCTGGCTTGATCTGCAATAAAGCGAGGTTTATTTGTAGTTTGTTAAATTACAAGATATGTTTAGGAGCCGCTACTGTAATTCCAAGACAAGGTGATATTAGTTGGTGTGCTTCCACAGTAAGATTTCAGTATGTAATCTGTTGAAACGTAACGCATATTGAACTGCCTTTTCCATGGAATTAACAGTTTGCAAATCCGAAGTAGAAATTTGATACTGAACATGGCATGTACAGTCCTAAACAGGAGTATTATTTCATTACTTTGTGATGATACATCGAAGTTCTCAGTTCCCCACAGGCCACAGCAACATTTATTTTGTTCAAGCATTTGCACATGTTTCTGCATTCGGAGGAAAATTGCCTTCTAGGATAGAGAAGAGCTCATTTCCCAGAAACCAACTTCCAGCTCAAGTACCCGGGTGAACGCTTCTTCGGCATCTTTCACAACATCATCAGGGGCATTTGCCAAGCAACGATCCACAATTCTCTGCAAGGACTTGCAGCACTGTTTGAACTCAGGGCTGCCCCATCTCTGGCAGGTACCCAGGAGCTCAGGCGGTGTCTTATTACCTTCTTCTATACAGAAACCGAAGCTATCCTGGTACACGGTTTCAATTATCCAAAAAGTAGTTACAGCAAGAGCATAGCTGATCTCTGGCTCCGTGAAACTTTGGAGAAACCTGACAACAAAATTGATAACAAAGTTATACTACACATGTCATATTTAGATCCTGGAGGAACAATGTGAATATTTGGTCGAGATCAACCTGCAGTACTCTAAATTGTGTTCAAGGGGAGAAACGCTAGCTAGATCCACACCCCATTTGGTAGCTTCGTTCTTGAACCAGGAGAGCTCATCGCTGATAGAAGCTACTCCACCCAGGATAATTTCCATGTCAGAGCTGTCTGCTTGTTTGCAACACTTGAGCAGTACACTAGCGATAAATGCAACAAATTCCCTCACAAAAATGTAGTCCTGGCTCTGAATATAACAAAGAAACAAGCTATTTCATTTTCTTCACACCTGAGTATTGATAACAGAAGTTGACCAACACCAACCAACCACTAGAAAACCAATTGTAAGTTTCATTAGAACATGGAATTACCAAGCATCAAATACCCTTAAAAAATGGAAAGTTAGATCCTCCTGCAGCCATCTGTACTAAAAGAAATAGAAGACTCCTATACAAGTCCTCAAATATTTATAGTTCATTCTCCCTGTTAGTATGCTCCATAGAAGTACATCAAATATGTTTTAACAGGAAGTGTCACACTGCAAGGTATCACTTGATATATCAAAAATTCCTTCAAAAGGTATTCAAATGCAATGTGAACAACATTGTCAACTGAACAACACATGTTTTGGCAGAGCCTGAATTTTTCTCACCCACTTCCTGAAAATAAACATTCACACCACAGTTTCACAACTCGATTAATGGTAACCACTAACCGAGAGTCAAGTATCCGAGTTATTTTTTTCAATCAAAGGAAACGATAAAGATGGTAGTCCAAAACACATTCAGAATCTACAGATTTCCAGTGTACCTAGAAAGATATTTTCCTCGGCGTTTTCAGCTCCATTTCAAACCAATTCTTCACAGATAAATAGACATTAATTTTATCAAGTCCCCTACGAACTAATCTTCGGTCTCTGAGTAGCAATTTTGTTCCATGTAAGATGAATAAAAATAGACGCCATAAATCAAGAACTAGGCATGTCAGTATGTCACTCAAACAATCACAGCCTAAGTAGGAGTTGGAGGCGTCACATCAGGTAACGCGAGCTTCACAGAATCTGCTGTAAGATGCTAAGTGCATCCCTACGGTGAAGATTTTTGCGGCGGATGAAAGGGGGCTTACCAGCCAGCGCTTGAAGGCGGACATGTCGACGGTACCCTCGCGGATCGAGACGGTGAATGGGTGCCGTGTGGCGCGCTCGTACATCTGCCGGTGCTTCTCCATCCACGCCGCCGTCGTGGCCGCTTTGCCGCCGTCACCGTCCATCGCCGCCGTCCGAAGGACCGGAACTGCGGATTGGCCGCGGTTGTCAAAACTCGGCTGCCCGAAATTTTCATTTTACTCCCTAGAAGACCTTAACTACACAGTCCTCAGTCCTCACTCGCCACGTGAAACCGTAAAACGACGCCTTCCGCTCGTCGAGAATCAACCGATAATGGGGCCCGCCGTTATTGTGGCCCTACCTGTCAAACGCGCATCACCCGTTTCTAACTCGCGGCACTAGCGAAGCGGACCTTCGCCTGCGCTTTGCTCTGTCTCAAATTATTCCTTGCTTTCCCTCTTTCTCCGGTGGACGCGGAGGGGGCGCGAGATTGGACCGTGGGCAGGGAAGGTTGGCGCGGCGTTCGATCCGGGCGGCCGTCGGCGGGCGAAGATGCTGGACGTACAGAAGCGGCGCGTCCAGCTGCTGCTCTTCATCATGAGCGTCCTCGCCCTCAGCATGACCGGTCAGCTTCCCCATAGCAGAATCTTTGCTTTCATCTTCCTTATGTGTAATTTATTACCCTTTGCTTGCTGGGGCGAAGAGCTGTGGGCAACGATTTCTGGTTACCGAGGCCAATGTCCTGCGCACTTGTCCCCAATTTATTCATCGGACCACTGTAGGAGTACCATTTTTTCGTCGATTTTTCGGGAGTGACTGAGAGTAATTAGGCAATTGTTTGCCTGATTTCAATTGATACGCCTGCAATTTTTTGCCAAGTTCTTTACAGCACACTTGTAATTTTTACTAATTACATAATTGTTACTACTGTATCTGGACATCGCTAATTTGCCCACATGTTATTGATTGAGATGGTCAGGTATGTTAGGGTTATCATATACAAGAGGGTACAATATGTAATTTTGGAACTGCTTGGAAGTTCAGTGTTGAAGCTAGATACTTGCGGTTTTAATTGGATCTCGATAGACTGGATGTGACCGACCGCTGACCAATGCTCATAATCCCGTTTGCCTTCATAATTCAGATGTATTGTTTGTTGTCAATGTTACAAGGTGTTTGTAAATAAGAAAAGAGCCATTTGGAATTTAGTACATATTTCATTAGCTGACTGTTGGTTGAATATTGGTAGGAGTGGAGCCAGTTTGCGGTAATGGAGTGACAAGCTCTTGTTTTAACTCTGCGATCATAGAAAGTAGCAACGAACGAATAGCCATTGTGTTTCGGAGGTATTATACCAACATATGCTGCCATAAATGTTGAATGACTTGGAGAGTCAGTAAAGTGATATATGCTAGAGGCAATTCCTTATTTGCCATCAGAAAATAGCTTGATGCCTTAGAAGCCATAGAAAATTTTAAAGTTCCATATATCTGCCATCGAATCCTAATTTCATCCCTTAAATGCCACTACCATGAATTAACTGCTATTAATTTGAGTTGACAAAAAGACAAATTCAATATTTTTTGGCTAGATTTTTTTTTCATGATGCTATACTTTACAAGTGACTATGTTCCATTCATGCCATTATAGTTCTGAATATAAATGCAGCGTGACTGCACCATTATGATGCAATTTAAAAGTTGTGAATATATTACCAAGAAATATTAATCAAATGAAATAAATATGAACAAACAAGAGATAATCTCACAAATTACATACTTCAATTACATGGGTTAACTAAACAATGTGAATAATGGCATGTGAGGAACGAAATTCAAAACCGATGGTAGATAAGGAAATTTTTTGATGGAATATAAAGCATTATGCCATCTTTCAGTGGTAAATAAAGAATTTTCTCTTTATTCTGTCTGTAAAGCTAATTTTTATGGGATTCATCTGGCTCGAGCACCTACCTTGTATGATGATTGCTGCTTTCAGCTTCTTTAGAGCCTAGATGAAGCTCAATGAACATGTCAAAGTCATTGGTTGTAATGACATTACTCAATCCTTAAGAAAGGTATTCTTCTTGACAAAAAGAGAATGATCCACCATCAATAATAAGGTCGATTCTATAATTTTCTTATGTATCTAGTGGCAAGGTTCAAAGTTGGGAAAAACAATCAGAACTCACTATGTAGTTGTGAAGAGCTGTAACTATATAAGTGCAGAAGTTGTACCTATTGGTTAAAGTTCTTAACATCACACTACCTCCACATTTGATTCCGAGAAGCCAGAGTATATTCTGCAGAGTGGAAGCCAGAACTATTTTATATTCAAACAGGGTTTTCGTGACAATAATCATAAACATGCGACTTTCTGTAGGAAATGTGATTTTTCAGCTTCACAAGCATGCTCAAAAGTTTTACCTTGATCAACTGCTTATGGAGCAATATGTGTACTCATTACAGTGTGTGCCAAACAGTACACGTCTTAGTACTTATGCTGAAGAACTAGGAGTGACAAATTAGCTTCTTGCTTCAAATAAATCAGTAACGACAAATAATTAGCTAACTTCCAATTCTATTGATACAGCACACTAATGAGTCGCTGAACTTAATAAATTTGTTTTATGTAATCTCAAGGCTCTTCATAGTCCTACTATAGACTCTTAGGGTCTAAGATAGATCTTGTTGAGTAGCAGAATTGTGATTTTCAAGATATGCTCCCATGTTTTCATTGCTGGAGTTGAATTTGACAGATTAATAATTTGGTGGTTACTTTTGAACCTCCAAGGTTAACTCCCCTCTTTTTTTAAGTTTAAAATGGCATTTAGCTCGATTGCTCTTATGTTAGACAAATATTTTTTCAGATAAAAAACATCCTTATCTCCTTCGAATTGACTCCTTGAGTTCTAATTTGCAGCCGAGAAGTTCAGGGAACTTGTTGGAAAGGAGGCCGCATCAAAGAGTGGTCAGTTTACATTCTTGAACTGCTTTGACATGGGCTCTGGCAGCCTTGCGTGTGCAGCAAAGGAGGGTGTCAAGCTATATGTGTACAACATACGGAGCGTGCACATGGAAAGGGTGCGGCAGCGAGCCATCGAGAAAGCATTAGCTGATGCTGTGTCTGAAGGTCTGACAGCCGCTGAAGCAGCTAAACAAGCTCAGAAGATTGGTGCAAAAGCAGCAAAAGTGGCCGCTCGTCAAGCCAATCGGATATTGGGTCCAATAATTTCTTCTGGTTGGGACTTCTTTGAAGCTATGTACTTTGGTGGAAGCATGATGGAAGGTTTTCTCCGAGGCACTGGTACCTTGTTTGGAACTTATGTGGGTGGTTTCCATGGTGAGCAGAGGTTGGGGAAGCTGGGATATCTTGCGGGAAGCCATCTAGGCAGCTGGGGTGGGGGAAGAATTGGACTGATGATATATGATGTGATAAATGGTGTGAAATATATGCTTCAATCTGTTCAGCTAGAGAATCAATCGTCGTCATATGCTTCTGAAGATGGATCAGAATACACAGATAATTACATTACTAGTGACACTAAAGAGGAGTCAACATATACAGATAATTATATAAGTGGAGAGAGCCAGGAATCCACATACTATGAAACATCGGAAGAGAAGCAGGAGGAATCGAAGTGGTTCAGTTTCTTTTGAACCTGCAAGCTTGGATATAGGGTCTTATCCTGTCTTCACAGAAATGGCTATAGACCTTTTGTGTTCTTAGATCCATTTATGTTGTTACATGTGAAATGGTTATTCTTTGTAATTACCCTTCTAGGTACTGTATATAGAAACATGTTCGTGCAACTCGTCGAGGTTTTGCAGAATAGTCCAGAAATGGCACTATAGCAGCAGTACGAAGCTTTTCTGTCATTGGAACGTTTTGTCGGTGGTTTGGTCTGCTAATGCTTGTTTTAAATTTGATGCTACGATTTAGCAAATAATTCATCGGTGGTTTGCTTTTCTGTCGTTGGTCATTTGTCCTGAAGAAAACGTGTACTGTAGATTCTGAATAGTGCAAAATGTTAAATAAACGAAGCTCAATACTTCCAAAATTGCTGCCACATTCGAAATTTGATCGTAAGGGACGGTGACATTTAAAAGTGAACAGAAAAACTTAACCGACTTCTACATTGTCATGTGGACTGTAGCATCAGATTTGAACCGTTTGTTTTGAATCTGACAGTTGAAAAGTGGTCCAAACTCCTGGGACAGTGACTCACGTGAATTTTGAACGCTAATTGAGACTTTGAGAGAACCTCGTTCCGGTCTCCAACAAATTCGTGCAGGCTGTGCAGCTCTGTGAGACTCCGGTTGGTGCGTAGTTGCTCACAGAAACGGACCCTGAAGTTGGCAGTGGAACGAGAATAATGGTTTGGAACCAATCATTTGATGAGGTTTGTTAGACTAGTAGACATACAAGGGCGATGGCGAGATCATGACTCCATCGTGTCATCGTGACGCTGGAAGTGGTAGATTTTTCCCAGGTGATTCAGGTCAGCCGGTCCGGACACAGGGAGGGTTGCGGTGTCCGCTGCGCCAGGCGCTCCCCATGGCCGCGTGCAGCATGCCAGCATGCTGCATCACCCTGCCTGACGCAACGAGGAGAGGTTCGTAGTCTTCCGTGCCGAAGCTCGCAGAGGCTCACAGGCGTCGTGGCAGCTGCAGACGGCGTGGGTACAAATCACAGCAGAGGCATGAAACCGGCCTGTTCACTGGCCACGCGCGGCATGCATCGGACCTTTCCGCCTCCGTCCACCGCCAAAGCATGTAATCGGACGGCTCTCGCCGCGAAACAATCGATGGCCCACACGCCACTTGTACCAGACCAGCAACGTCAGCCAGAGCGGCCCGGCCTTCAGATTGCACGCCGCATCCACGGGGTCACTAGGGCCGGCAGTGAACTGATCACTTGCCGCGACGTCCTATATATACCTCGTCGTGCCGGTCCAGTCCCTCATCAAGCATTCAAGCAGCACATAGCCGTCGATCGAGCGCTTCACTCCTTTGAGTGAGAGCACGAGCACTACTACTACCACTGCAGCTTGATCTAGCACGACTGTTCAAATGGCGTCCCAGAACATGGAGGTCGCCGCGCTGGTTCACAAGATCACCGGCCTCCACGCCGCGATCTCCAAGCTGCCGTCCCTGAGCCCGTCCCCGGAAGTCGACGCGCTGTTCACCGACCTCGTCACGGCCTGCGTACCGGCGAGCCCGGTCGACGTGACGCAGCTCGACCCGGAGACGCAGACGATGCGCGAGGAGCTGATCCGCCTCTGCTCCGACGCCGAGGGGAAGCTCGAAGCGCACTACTCCGACCTGCTCGCCGGCTTCGACAACCCGCTCGACCACCTCGGCCGCTTCCCGTACTTCAGCAACTACGTCAACCTGAGCAAGCTGGAGTACGAGCTCCTGGTCCGCCACGTCCCGGGCCTCGCGACGCCGGCCCGCGTCGCCTTCGTCGGGTCGGGTCCGCTGCCGTTCAGCTCGCTCGTGCTCGCCGCGCGCCACCTGCCCGACACGCGGTTCGACAACTACGACATGTGCGGCGCCGCCAACGAGCGCGCGAAGAAGCTGTTCCGCGCGGACGAGGACCTGCGCGCTCGCATGAACTTCCACACGGCCGACGTCGCCGCCCTGACCGACGTGCTCGGCCAGTACGACGTCGTTTTCCTCGCCGCGCTTGTCGGCATGGCGGCCGCGGAGAAGGCCCAGGTGGTCGCGCACCTCGGGAGGCACATGGCGGACGGAGCGGCTCTCGTCGTGCGGAGCGCGCACGGCGCGCGCGGGTTCCTGTACCCGATCGTCGACCCTGAGGACATCCGCCGCGGCGGGTTCGACGTGCTGGCCGTGTACCACCCGGAAGGCGAGGTGATCAACTCCGTTATTATCGCGCGAAAGGTGGATGATGCCCACGGGAGCGGACTTCAGAATGGACGTGCCCACGCGATGGGCGCGATGCCGATCGCGGGCAAGGCCGACGAGTCCTGCAAGATAGAGGCAAGCGCGCTGCAGAAGAGGGAGGAGGTGGTGGCTGCAGAGGAGCAGCTGGCTTTTTGATGCCAAGAATCGAGAGGATCGTCCCTGCATGATAATAATGGTCGGTCTCCGCTCAGACACTTCATCTCATAATATCGTTCCGTTACTCGACTGCGTGCTATATTGCGCATGTATGTGTGTGATGTACTAGCTTATTGTGTTATTCTCCTCGTTTTAAAATTGTTATTACTGATTAATATAAATTTAAACTAATTGGTAATAATGATTTTGAAACAGAAAGAATCATATGTCATATTTTCGATGTTTGATGTGAAGAATATCAACAGTGTAAGTCACTTGTTCAAAATAAAGAGATTACTCTCCTTAAACATCAACAGTATATTATCATTCCGTTACTCTATTGCTCGTGGTTCGACTATGCCGTAGTTGGTGCCTCCTTTTCCTCACCCGACGCGCTAGGTACGTGCATCCCTGCCGTTGCCGTGGCCTTATTGCTTGCCGGCTGATATTTCTCTTTTTGTTGTTTTTGGCCCATATTACATACAATCCAGAAGACAACACCCCCCTCCCCCCACACACAAAAAAAAAAAAAAAAACACTCGGCACCGCGGACTGGGGCATTCCATCGTAACTCCATTTCATTCAGCTATGCAAGGCGTCATAATTTTTGATGAAAATGGCTTTCTCTCCTCCTGTACTCTCCCACTTGTCTTTGATGTGATGAATTCTTATTAGATAGTACATTCGTTGTAAAATATAAGCATTTCTAAGTTTAGAGAAGATCAAATTATTTTAATTTTTATTAATAATATTTAAAAATATATATAATTTTTAATGTAAATATACTTTTTATGAAAACTTATTTTATGATTAATTCAAAAAATATAATTTTTTATATGATAAAATATTATTAGTTATATATTATTAATAGTTAAAATGATAAAAGTTTTACTTTAACTAAATCTAAAAATGCTTATATTTTAGAACGGATAGAGTATAAAAAAATATTTATAGAGTGATACGAAAAGGGAAGTCGGAGAGAAGCCGCATCCAATTCTTACTCTCTATATCCATGAATGAAGTGGGCAGATTTGGTTTTGGGAATAAAAAAACAATGAGGGTAAATATGTAGGAGAGAGAGAGCGCAAAATTCTCCCTTATAGGAAAACTCTGAATTTCCTTTTCAGTTGATTTTTGCCAACATTCCGCATGCGAACGAGTCTTCACTTTCCCAATATAGAAAAGTAAATCTTGCTCTTCTGCAAACTTCTAGTCCGTTCTTGTGGAAATTTAGTTGTTAAAGGTGATAATTACATGGAAATTTCACAGGTCGACTAATGGCTTAGTTCTTGCATGAGTAGTACTCTACTCACTCTTTTTTTAATTGTTATCGCTGTTAAATTTTAATTTTAACTTTGATTATTCATTTTATTTAAAAAAGTTTGATGAATATCATATGTTTTTATTATAATTTTGTTTATTATTAAAAGTATTTTAATCATACTTTATAATTTTATACATTTGAATTTATTTTTTTAATAAAACGAATGGTTAAAATTGAGATTAAAAATCAACAACGATAACAATTAAAAACCGGTATTTTCTTATAAATATTATGCATTACTGCGCTGACAAATAAATTGAATTACAGCGAACACCTCTGGCAGCCATCTCAGTCCATGTAATAAAACTGTCCTAATCCAATCTCACAAAGGAAAAATTATCTACGTGATTCACGAAATTAATTGGTCAAAGCGAGTCAACAGAAAAAATAATAAAAACAGGGGTCAATGCTCAGCAGTTTGTAGCAGGTGCAGACAGCAGTTATGCTAACTCCACCACAACGCCCGTAGTTCCCGTTCCGTTCCGGTTGCACGGACCCCACTTCGCATTCGTCCTCCATCGTCGCCGGCCTTCACTACCACTACCACGTGAGCCCGTGAGCCGACGCCTCGCCATTGTCCGCACCAGCCGTTGCCGCAGGCCGCAGTGCGGAAGCAATGGAAAGACAAAGGAGCGCCTCCTCCTCCTCTTCTTCGCACCATCTTTTGAGCCCCAAGTGCCTCCTGCTTCTCTCCTTCGCTTCCTCCTCCCTCCTCTTCTCCTTCCTCTTCGCGCTCTTCATCCTCCGCCACGGCCGCCCCCTCCACCTCCCCTTCGTCTCACCGCCGCTTGGCGTCAACTTCTCCACCGAGATTGCGCTGGCGCCGGTTCTTGGGGGCTCCGGGGACAGCAAGGCGGTGGAGGCCGCAGAGGCTGTTCTTGGACGCGGGAGTGGGGATTCGGTGGCGGAGGAAGACCGCGGCGCGGTTGCCGGGTACCTGCCTGACCGGGGCATGGGCTCGGCAATTGAGGGGAAAGAAGCGGTTATTGGAGGAGGAAATGGTGGTGGAGCACGGTTGATTGGTGAGCTTTTGGAGGGGCAAGAAATTGCGGAAGCTGGAAACTACTCTCTTGGGGGTTTGAATCTGACAATGGAGGTGAACCAAGAAGTTGTTCATGAAGATGGAACTGGCGAGAAGTTGGCAAAAGATTTACGTTTGGAGAAGGCAAATTTATCTGAAGGCAAGAATCCTAGCAAAGAATATGTTCGTTGGACAGCAGCGACGCTATCAAATGTTGCCAATGTTTCTACTTCCCAAGATGCAGCTGCAGCAGAAGAGAAATTGAAGGGAACGGAGTCTGAAAAACCTGTGAATTTTTCTATGGAAGCTTCAGGTTCTTCAAGGGAGATGCACGGTGAATTCTTGAGCAGTGGCAGTACCTCTGTACAAGAAGTCTATGCTTCAGAGGAAGAGTTGAAATTGGAGACCTCAGATCATTCAGTTGCAAAGAACAGCGTGGGAGCATCACCAGACAATCCAGATAGCCAAGACCCAAATCTGATTGACGAAGCTGTCCCAAAGAAAATGGATTTGCCACGGAGCAGCGCAGCGCATTGTGATGTTTATGATGGGAATTGGGTCTTTGACAAGAGCTATCCACTTTATACAAGCGATGCATGTCCATTTATAGATGAAGGATTCAGTTGTGAAGCAAATGGAAGAATGGATCAGACCTATATGAAGGGGAGGTGGCAGCCAAAGCATTGCAATATCCCAAGGTGTTTCTTGCACTAGGTCATTTGCTTACGAGGTTGATAGGTACTAAAATGTTTACCACTTGCTGATTTTATATGAAAAAAATTTATAGGTTTGATGCTAGAAAAATGCTTCAGATGCTGCGAGGAAAGAGACTAGTTTTCGTCGGTGACTCCCTTAACAGGAACCAATGGGAATCCATGATGTGTTTGTTGAGAACTGCCATCTCAGATCCTGCAAGAATTCATGAAACCCGTGGCCGCAAGATTACTAAAAAGAAAGGAGATTACAACTTCAAGTTCTTGGTATGTTGATCTATATATGTAGGACTAGTCCATTCTGCTTTATAGACTATAAACAAGCACATAGCAGTCATCTCGGTATGCTGGTTGCAGGATTACAATTGCAGTGTCGAGTACCATGTGACGCATTTCTTGGTGCATGAAGGCAAGGCAAGAATTGGCCAGAAGCGCACAAAGACTCTAAGGATTGATACAATTGATCGGGGCTCATCTAGATGGAGAGGTGCTGATGTGCTTGTGTTCAACACTGCTCACTGGTGGTCGCATCACAAAACAAAAGCTGGGTGAGTATTGGTTAAATTCAATGACAATCACTTCAGTGCATGAGTTTCAATATATGAAACAACCTGATGTAACTATTAAGATCCTCAATATTTACAAGACCTTGATTCTGTTTGATAACAATAATGGGTTCATGTTAAATGTTATTGTGCAGGTGCAAAACTAATGATGACCTAACTCTAACACTTAATATCTGATCATTGTATTATGCTTGGGCAGAGTGAATTACTATCAAGAAGGAGATCATGTTCATCACTATCTCAATGCCTCTACTGCTTTCCAAAGAGCACTAACCACCTGGGCATCATGGGTCGACCGTTACATCAATGCACGGCAAACTCGAGTGTTTTTCCGGAGCTCATCCCCGTCACATTTCAGGTTTTTGGTCCTCAGATGTTACAATCTTACACGAGCAACTACACAGTTGCTGCTGCCTCCTCTATGCAAAACATATATCAATGTAAAAATCTTTTCCTGATTTCAGCGGAGGGGAGTGGAACTCAGGTGGACACTGCAGAGAGAGCACACACCCCCTTAACGACACCCGTGTGAGACCGATGCCTGAGAGAAATGTGATCGTGGAGCAAGTCACGAAGCAGATGAAGACTCCTGTGACAATTTTGAACGTCACCAGGCTATCTGGGCTCAGGATAGATGGCCACCCATCTGTGTATGGCAGGAATGCTGTAGATTTAACAGCATCAGGCGTTCAGGATTGTAGCCATTGGTGCCTTCCTGGAGTTCCGGACACATGGAATGAGCTCTTGTTCTACCATTTAGTGTCCTCTCAAGAAAAAGATGTAACAAGCTAGTCATTGCACTATGCACTCACAACTCCTTATTTTTTTACTATGTAAATATAATTTGATTGGAAAAGAGAGCAAACACGTAATCATGCTTATCTGCTGCCCACAGATGAAATGTCAAGCAAATAGTATACTGTACGGTTCCAGAAACGCCCCCAAAATTAAGATTACATCAAACATTTTTGCTAATAAATGTCATCTCTTAGGTGCTCCAGCAACTCCAGTTTGAGATCCTGGTATTATTCATGAAGACAACATTCTCATAAAATAGTATTCAATATATAAAGTTCACAATCTTTTATTCCCCTTTATTCCCAAACTTGGTATCTGAGAGATTACCGATCAAGTAATATATGTATCTACCAACTTGTCCTTGTATAATGAAACAGTATTAATTAAGAATTTAATTTGATATAATTTACTGCAAACTGTATCACCCGGAGCTACTCTTCAACTATCGAGCAACTTTATGTGCTCGACGGTGCGAGACAGATTCTTCATCCTTCTTAGATCCTTCTGGTCTCCTAGCCCAGGCTGGGGCCTGGTCAGGTCCATAGCGATAATCATAAAAAAGTTCCTCACTAGCTTCAATATGCTCCTTTGCATAGATACCAACACGATGATCGCCAGCCACCAGCATCACCTGGAAAGTAAGATGGAATTAAAACAGGAAATATAATAATAAAAAACATTTATACTAATTATGATGCTTACTTTTGCGTAGCAGTTTGGGCTGTACGAGTGATTTGCAAATTTCAATTTGTCCCCCTTGCGATATGCATCCAATACATACTGTGTAAATAGTCAAATTAAAGCTTAATGCTTTGAGTTAACCTTGCCTGTTGACAATCAAACAGACATTCCAATCCAATGAAGAAGAGAGGACGGAGAAGAAGCACCTGGTCATTTAAATCAAACAAAAATGATGAGTTTGCCCGGTCATAGATTTTTCCACGCCTGTCTGCTTCCTTGTGAGAGATCAATTCACCCGTATATTCTCCAAGATAATCATTTTTGTGTACGGGGTTCTACATATTGCAAGAAAGCCCAATAAATCAGGAAGGATAACAAAAAAGTATGCATCACAGACTAAGTGCTTCTTCACTCATTTATCTGACCTTAATGAATGCACCCCAACCCGCAACGTCAGATCTTCCTAACAGAATCTGTTCCAAGGTCAACAGTTATGTGTTTAGCATTGGTACAGCATAATGATTTGAAGCGATAAATAACTCCACGAGTACAGCCTCGGCCTTACTCTTTGCTGTTGTTTTAAAAGGAGCTTCATGTTTCCACACTGATAATCATCCCCCCTTGCTGGTGGCTCACCTAATGAACCATCTCCACAGCTGAAGAGAAAAATACAAAGTTGTGTGTGATAATAATATAATTCATGAAATCTGAATGAGCTAACACTAGAAAAAAGATTAGCCAGTTTAACAGTTAAGTTCGTTTCTTATATGCAGTGCCGATTACCTAACCCAGCAGTTCCTGCAAACATCTGGATCACATTCACGGCTGGCAGCAAAACATGGACATTGTCTGCTTCTGCATTGACTTTTTGCACAATGACAGCCTCTAAACTTGTTTTTGCAGCTCTTTGAACACCTATTGATAATCATGAGAGTTCATCAGAAATGAAATAGTTGCAAGTCTTTTGCTTAGCCCTTTCAGTTATTCATATGGACATTGTTTTTATTTTTTAAAATTTTTTGCATCAAAAGAAAAATTAGCATGTCCATATTAATCACTGGATAATGGACACAAAAGAAAAATAAACAAATAAGCAGGTTTTTGGAACGTACCCACAGTACTTCTCACAGCATGTTCCATTTTCTACACAGGGGCAATCTTTGCCACACATTTGCTGGCACCCACATGGAGTGTATTGTGTGTACCATTGCTTCCCATCACAAAGGCTTTTCCTAACAGTTGGATGACCTGCAGACTTCCAAGTATATTTCAGCTTCCGATTGCGGCCCCGTCGGCGACATATTCTTGTTCTGGATGCCATGTCTTGTTCCTAGAATGTCACAGAAAAATAATCACATTACTAGCATACCAGTGCCAACAGAAAAACAACTCTAGAATCTTTTAGTTTTCTTTAAAAAAAAATCTGCCCCTGGGGGAGGACCACCCTCAAGGTGTTGTCCACTAAAGAGAAGACCCATGTTAGGTCGAGAAAAGCCCATGCACCTTCTGATTTGCAGCGGATGACCTCTTAGTGTGAGGCAGTGTTCAAACACTGGTTGGTAGCCTTCTAGCCGAAGGCTCTGCCAGTGCACTAACACAGTTGCTTTACAGGCTATATCTTGTCACTTCTTTTATGGGTCCAGGGTCTCAAAGTTAGTTGTGGCTAATTTGAGATTTTAAGTTACCAGACTCAGGAGTTCTATGCAGCTAGTCTGCGCTGTTGGAATCAGGAAAAACATCATCCATAATAAGACAAATGGGAGTCAACCCAACCCAAGAATATGCTGTTTAGGGCCCCTTTGGTAGAGCTCCCACCTCCTGATTCTCTGGATTCACTTCTGATTCTCATGTGAAGTGATTCTGCGGCTGAAAGTGATTTTCTTTGATTCTCTAGGATAAACTTCTAGAATCAGGGCAGAGAATCACTTCACAGAATCAGAAGCGCTACTTTTTTCAGCTCTCAGCCCCTTAGTTCATTTCAGAGAATCACTTCACAGAATCAGACAAGAATCACTTCTCCTGAAAAACAGTGTTTGGCAGAGCTTGCCAGATTCTGACTGAGAATCAGGAGCTGGAAGCTCTGCCAAAGGGGCCCTTAGTACTACCTCAAAACAACATGCAGAGATGGGGTTCAAAAAAGGACCTTCAGGCTCCAGGTGGGTGAATAAGCCAACTAAATATAGGAGTATGCCATTATGCGAATATGTAATAGCATCCGTAAGGCATTGGGACACGGCCATCAAGCACACTATTATTTTGCTACCTCCTTTAATACTCATCCCTCAAAGGTATTCCCGATATTTCTTGTTTCCAAGAACTCAGCAGCTAACCAACCCATCAAAAACTTAGAGTGCCAAACATCTAGCTTATTCTAGCAGTAGTTTGCCAGGGCAGAAAGAAATAAATTAAGCTTATTGAGAGTTCCAGCTGCGCCAGACAAGGCCTAAACCCAAGTATTAAACTAGTGACCCAAGAACCTGAGAATATGTTAAGTTTATGGACAGGCACTGGATCGGATAATAACTGTAGCAAAAGGTATCTGAAAAGGAAAACTGTGCCATTTCATGACACCACCACCCACCTCCCAGCATAACCTCAATACAAATGTTCTTTTGCGTCTTCACTCAAACAATCACAAATGCCATTCCCAAAAGCAAAGGTTTTTTTTTTTAGGGAATTAGAGTAGAGGAAGCCCCTACTGTGGTAATATATTAATAAGAATAAAACCCAGTTTATGCGGGTAATGAAAAGCTGCGAATGGGAATCCCTGAACAGAACTATATATCGGGGCCAAGAACAGCAAAAGGAAGCTATCTATCCAAACTTGTATTATCTGTTTATCTTCCTGTTTCAATCTGTCAATTCAAGTTTCACTGTGGCGTTCCCAGAGCAATGTGAACCGGTTCAAGTTACTGATAAGTCGTAATGCTTAACTGCAACATAGCAGAAAATGTGTAGCCACCTAAGAGTGCTGGCTATTAAAAATTTTAGTACAATGAAACTTCACTGGTACTACTTACAAACTTAATCTAGAAAAAACTTCAAAATCAGGAAAAACAAAGTGGGCAACAAATATCAATCCTGATATGTGGTTCCAATTTTCTTATCATAACAAGCATACACCCTCTATCACAGCAACAGTCTGAATACAGAATAATCTGAGTACCAACACTTTGCATTTATTTTAACCTTCCTGGTCCGAATGAATACCAAAATTGAAATAAGCCACAGGAGCTAAGAGTGCAAATTAGCACATACCACATAATCTTGTTCAGTGTCTGCAAAGTTGCCAACTGAAGTTTTACTCAAGAAAGATCTCCTTGCAACCTTTGCACCATTACTATACATGTAGTTAGCCACTTCCATGCAGGTCTTCAGGCCAGATAGTAGATTTCTGGCTATGAGACAACTGTGGCCAATACACATAAAAGATAAGGTATGGTTAAGAGCTTAACCTAAACCAATAATAAAGTCTATTTTCATTAAACCTAGGGGAAGTAACACATCAAATTTCTGAAAAAAAGAAACACTTAAGATATATGAAGTTACCTATTCTTTCCAAAAATGTCTATACCCTTCAAGTATAGATCTCGCTCCAAGGCACTCCAATGAGAAATAGTCTGCTCCAAAATTTTTTTTTGTAAAGATACTTTATTACCGTTTCTTCCCATGTTTTCAGCAGTACTAGTTGGGCTTCCTCCATCTTTGTTTGAAATTTTCTTATTGGAGTCATCAATATTTGGTAGTTGATCACATCCAGATTCTCTGGAATCTAATATTGTGCAACCAATCTCTGGAGTTGAATGTTTATTCAGTATACTGCTTGCAGAGGGAATATCTGCAGTGACGTCCTTCTGCCTTTTAGCAGGATAATGGTCCCTATAACTGGGTCCATAATTTGAAATCTTGTGCTTCCCTAAACTACTAAGGGGTAAATCAGAGGGTTCATATTCAGTTTCAGAGGTATCTCCAGAAACGATATTGCCTCTTTCAGTATTCAAAGGAGAAACTGATTTTGATCCGCTAATTCCAGAATATGCAATTGCGGACGTAATGTTGTCTTCCTCTTGGTCCAAATCTTCTGATTCAGACAGTATATTAATATCCACTGTCTGTGAGATAGTTGTTGATTCTGCAGCATATATTGGACATCCATCATCACCATCATTGTGCATTCCTTGAAATCCTTCTCTTCTCTGAGGATAAGGAAGCACAAACGTTAGAGTCAAGCAGTAAATTACTTTAAAAATAGATATAACTGAAATATCCCACCAATAAAACCTTTATGCAGTTCCAAAATAAATCATCGGGGAAAACAGATGCAAGTTTCTATGCAAACTTACTTTGGTATTACCCAAAAAGAAATTTTAACAGATATGGTAGTAATTTTTGGGAAGAGACATACTCGAAGGTAGCACTGATCACCACATGGCCTCTTGTTTTCATCAAGTTCAAAGCCATAAGGCTGCTTTTCAATCTGAGAGGCAAAATAATTTAAAAAATCTTACCCCAGAAAAATAGAAATTTCAAATACAAGATCTGACTTACTGGGAATACTAAATTCTGAGAGCATCCATGGAGCCGACAGTCAAAAACCTGAGCAAACAGATATCTGAAGTAAATCTCATCCTTGCAAGTTGAAAAAAGACTAAACACAGCCTTTAAAACAGGAAGTAAAAGCAGCAGAATACCAGGAGAAGTACTATACCAAGCATCTGCGGCAGAAGAGATTATCAAAAGAATCCAAAATAACATCAATGGTCTTGTCGAGAGAAAATAGACTCTCTATTTTATCAGGACATCCAGAGTACCTCTTATTCTTCTCAAAAAGAATTTTTGATCTCTCCTGTCATTTTCAGGAAGAGCAGGGCCATAAGTAAACAAGAAATAAATGGAGTGCAGATCCGAAATATATCTATTGTTTACTAGTGAATTCACTAACTTAAAAGAAATCATAAAAAGGATATGGACTACCTCAATTTCGTATGGAGCTGCATCAACAAATTGGCAGAGAATGTTTACGACCTCTCGGCTCAATCCATGCTCTTGAGTAGCTTTCCTGTAGTAGTTACAAGGAATCAAATAAACATGTATTCAGATTTCTAGTATGAAGAGATATATCGATTGTTGATATATGTGCATTTTGCAGGACTTAAATGTTAAGGTGATGGATTTTTTTTAGCATGGGGACCATCATAAATTGATCAGATTTAATTAAACAAGTGTTAAGGGAGAGTCATATTATGAGTCCTATTATTTAAAATTATAAAGTATAAACTGCATAACCCAATAGAGTATAAACTATAAACAATACACAAGGCATGAAACAAAGGCAATTGGGGGGAATCTGGGATGCTGTAGGTCGCAGTGTATTTGTAACTTGATGTACTGAACTGAACTGTAATATACCGAGTTCTTGTACTGTGTTATTCTTCTTAATACAATGAAGCGCATCTCTTCTGCGTTTTCAAGGGGAAAAAATTAAAATTGGGGAAATCATGACAGACTAATTAACTAACTGAATAAACAAGTTGCAACCAATTTTTCCTAATGATAAAAAAATAAAAAAAAATATGTTCATGTATTTTACAACTATATCAGTTTTCATTGATGATATTACCATATCATTTGGTCTTCTCCCTCTGTGAAAAGATGTTTCTCTTCCTCTGGTTCTGGAATTTCATCATCGGTGTCACTGCAGATCAGAGCCTCACTTCCATCTGGATCATAGTAAATTCTTCTCCTACCAGCCACTGACTGATCTTCGGCCATTCTTTGGTTCCTGCACTGTGTTATAACAAGATGAAATTACAAAGATAATATACAAGACTTATTTTGAGATGGTACGTCATTGTTGCATACAAATAAAAAACAACTACCAAAGGTGTTAATCATGCACAAAAATTAAAATAATTTGCATGACACTTCACCCAAGTACTCAGATAATCTTAGATTAATAATGAATATCACAAATTATTCTCCTTATTCCAAAAAAAAAATAGTCACCTTCGTCATACCATCTAAAACGAAAAATTTGCAAATCTGGGACTTGAAACATTGCCTTCTTGATTATGTTGCCATCAGTGCGAATGACATATAGGACCATCTGTGTCTATGATTTGTGGTCCCAGTGGCAAATTCACGAAGCACATTGTTTCCACTGGCAAAAATCCAAAAGCCTCCATATATAACATACGAAAAATGAGAATACCACTATCTGACATGCCATGTAGATGGCAGATAAAAAATAAATATCACATATGTTTATGCAATTTCCAAGCTAAACTAGGTACAGATGTACAGAATTTTGCTACGAATGACCAGAAATATTCTATCCATCACCAAATCACTAATATGGATTAAAGAATCATATCAAATCCATATATAATGGAGTGTTCAGTCCGTAATCTCATAGCAATTTGGCACATCTCTAAAATTGCAAAATAGCCAAATAAAAATTTGTAATAAAAAAAGAGCAACGGCACTATACTTGTCCAGGAAGATCCATGTGGTGTACGGAGGGATTCTATCCACCAACGGTAGCTTCACGAATTGCACGACGGTTCTCTGTGCTGCAGAACTGGAGCTCGAGAGGATGAGCGTCCCGGCTGCCAAGTTATCCTCTTGCGCATACACCACCTCCCTCTCACCCGGCCCGTTTCTAGCCAGCTCCCAACCCATAATCCTAGAATGTCCCTCTGCAGCGCGCTGTGACAGCAAGTTGCCACCCTCTGAGCCCCTCGATGCTGCTTCTTCCGCGACAGCGACGTCGAACAGTGCGCAGGTGTGCTGCTGCAACACCTTCCTGTTGGCCTCCAACTTCTCCTGCAAGAGAAACATTCAATTCATCACGAGAACCCCAACTGCCCAACCGAGCAACACAAAATAAGCCTCTCCTCGAAACTCCAGCGACATGATCGGCGCGGGCACTCACCTTGATGTTCGCGAGGCGCCCGGATTGGATTTCGCGCTTCATCTGCACCATCTTGCTGCGAATCGCAACGACCGAGACGACAGCGGCGTCCCTGCCCATCCCCTGATCCGGCGGCTGCAGAGCACCCCAAACAGGATAACATGAAGAGGAAGAGATCGAAACCGAACAGATTAGGGGGATCGGGCCAGCGGACCGAGAAATCGACGGGCCAAGGGGCGGAAAAGACGCGCGCACCTTAGAGTGCTGGGGCGAGGAGTCCGAGGCCTTCGACGACGACGCCATGGAGGGGGCGCGAGCAGCCTCCTGCCACGCCCCACCTCGTCCTCCGTCCTCGCGGGACAGGAACCCTCCAGCTCTCCTCTCTTAAACTCTGTTCTGTCGACGCCGCTCCTGAGGCTAGGCTGCCGGTGGAGCCGACGCGGCGCGGGCTACTACGCGTAGGGTTGTATATGTTTCACTGACAATTGAGTCTAGGAGTTCTGTTGGGCCCAAACGTCAGTAGCAGAACGTAATACAAGTGGAACCCGCTGCTATGCGGGAGCGGGATTATTCGGTGCACTCAGGTCTGACGGGCAGGTCGGCGATGATGACTGAACCACTTTATTTCTGTTTCTCAATTTCAATCCCAATTCCATTTCCCGTCCTCTAAACGTCACCATAAAAATAAAGACAATATAGTTCAGTTTGGAACTATTTCTGTGAGTTTCTATTAAAATTAAGCCGTCAAAGGAGACAATTGTATTGATTCTTAATCGTCTTTCTCTGCCACGATTCCCTCAAATACCCTGTTTACATTAAAATGGCGGAATCGACCTTCAAAGCTGATTTCAGCAAACGTGCCCCTTCTTCCGTGCTCAGAGTCACTGTTCACTCACTTGGCTCGCCGAAGCCACTTCCTGGCGGGAGCGTGGCCACCGCCTCCCCCCACCGGAGTCGCCACAACCACCACACCTCATCGAACCCGTCGCCTAGGCGAAGCTACGGCTACCGCCACAGCTCGCCGGAGCCGTCGTTTGGCTAGAGCAGCTTCGCTCGCGGAGCCTTCATAGCAACTTCTCATCAGTGGATCCGTTTCTAGATAGAGGCACCCCTTCCTAGATCGATGTAAAAGTTCTTGCCCAGGCGCTAGTAATGACCAAGGTTCACAAAACAGGCCAAATCGAATCGGTTTTCGCAAAAATTGATCAAATCGGTCCGGTCTTTGACCGGTTCACCGTTTTTGTTTTTAAATTTTTTTGAATTTTAAAAATTTGACGAATTTTCAAATAAAAAATATGTAAAAAAAACTAGATGAAAAATCATGATTTTTTGAGAAATCCGTTTTTAAAAAAATTTAGATTTAAATGCCAAAAAAATTCGAAAAAGTAAAAATGGAAAAGTAAAAAATTACCTTATCCTCCGCTGCACTCCAAAACCTCCCAATCACGTCCGTGAGTCGTCCCTGGTCTCTGTCCGCGAGTGTGCGCGTCGCTTCCGCCGATTCGGCCGCCGTCCGCCCCTTCGCCGCGAAAACTGCCGCTCGAGCGCGGCTAGCCGACTGATATAACCGGTAAGCCGGGCGGCTCAGTGCGCGCAGCAGTGAAACGGCAAACCGAGAGGCTTAAGCGGCTAGCCGCTCGACTCCAGCGGAAAGCCAGGCTCCAGTGCGCGCGCGTGGCGGTGAAGCCGGGCCAGTGGCTAGCCGACCGGCTACAGCGGTTAGCCGCTCGATATTGGCGGTAAGCCGCCCAATCTACGGTGTTTTCGGGCAGAGGAGGTGAGTTAGTGAGTGAGTTTGTTCATTTTTCTTTAAATGTTGGGTGATTTGCTTAGCTCCATTGTTTTCTTCAATGTAGTATGGCAGATCAACCGGATTCGGTTTGGGAACACGGGCAGAACGTGTACCCGGGTTCCGTTACAATTATTGCAAGAGCGTGAAGAGAGTGGGTAGTGTCACGAGATTCAAGCAACATTTGGCACATCGAGGCAGCAATGTGGAGGGTTGTGCTCATGTTTCTGCCGAGGTGCGGGACTATTTCTGTCGGGAGCTTAATAGGACCGCCGAGCGGAGGAAGCACCGAGCTAGACAGGCCCTGAGACAGCAGAATGTTACAGGTGAGGGCAATGTGAATGTAGAGGATGATGAGGACCTGTAGGCTGCCATGCGGCTATCTAGAGGTATGGTGGTCAGTTCAAGCAATGTGTTAGTGGTTCGTTGGGTGCAGGTGGTTCCTCAGGTGCAGGTGGTTTCTCTCAAGGTGCAGGTGCTTCCTCTCAAAGTGGTGATGGGGTATTGTTTGTGATGATGAGAAGGTCAATGTCACAGAAGTCAAGTTGCAGAGAACGGGTTCAAACCATGATAGATAATGGTTCATGGACGGCAAAGAGCAAGCTAGCAAAGTCAGCAATTGAAAAAGCGTGGTCCAACTTCTTTCACACAGAAGCCATCACTGGTAGAAAGGCGGATAATCCGTACTTCATTAGCGCAATCAAAGAGACACAGAGATGGGGTACGCTAGTTTCATTTCCTTCATTATGTTCACAGTACGTTTGCGCATATTTAGGTCACGATTCATTATATTTGCAAGTGAGGGTGTTACTAGCCCAACTGACAGGGAAATAGATGCAACGTACCTTGATTAAAATGAAGAAGATATTAAGAAGAAATTCGAGAAATTCAATCTAGAGTGGTCGACGCATGGTGTAACTATCATGTGCGACTCTTAGACTGGACCTACAGGGATGAGCTTGATAAATTTTATGATCTACTGTAACGGTGTTATATTTTTTCACAAGTCATGTTTTTTCACAAGTCTTTTGATATTACAGGAAACAGCCAATCAGCAAAGTTCATATTTAAGGTACGTTTATATGTTACTTCCATTGATCATTCAATGTATTTGCACCACTGTCATATTGATTGATGTCATGTTCATTTGCAAGAAATGAACAAAGTGTGCATTGATATTGGTCCAAAGCATATTGTCCAGATTATTACGGATAATGGTTCGAACTACAAAAAAGCGTGCAAGAACCTAAGGAACAAGTACAATCATATTGTCTGGCAACCGTGTGTGGCACATACAACTAACTTGATGCTAAAGACCATTGGTGACTTTTCAGAACACAAAGCTGTGATACAATTTGCTCGCAGAGTTTCTCGTTGGTTGTACAATCATAATCAGCTGCACTCTATGATGATGAATGCTACTGGTGGTGAGTTGGTGAGATGAAATGCAACTCGTTTTAGCAACAACTATATGTTTTTTGATAGTATGCATCGTCGGATGAACAAGTTTATGGCATAGATGGGTTCTTAAAGTTTTTTAAAAAGTCGATGGTCTAACACTAATAAGGGAAGATATACACACTCATATCTAGCTAGTATGTCATGGTGGGACACACTGAAGTATGTGGTTGATATCGTGCAACCATTGTATGCAATCCTTCGGTTTTCTAATCAAAATAAGACCCCAAACTTAAGTGAAATTTTTATAAGGTATCATCTGTTAAAAAATAAGTATCAAGCTTTTTTTCACAATGATAATAGAGAGTACGAGAGGTACATGGAGATTATTAATCGTCGGATGCATGATATTTATAATGACATATTTGTGAATGCAGGTAAAATATTTTTACCAACATAACCACTAATGCATTTTATTAAGGATTATTACGTATCTAATTATTGTTATATGTGCAGCTGGAGTGTTGCACATAAGAGCGCACTATTCATATGGGTTCAGTACAAATACGTTGCATTATCTTCGAGACACATTTTCGCGTATAGCAGCTACCGATATGTGTGTTCAGACGCTGCAGGAGGCGGAAATTTGGAGAAAAAACAAGGTGCATTCGTCACTGAGTTGACCAGCAGGATGGCAGTGGATGCGAAAACTTCATCTGCTCAATGGTGACACATGTTTGGTGGTGACACACCAAATCTTCAGAAGATTGCTTTGCGCCTAGTGTCGCAGTGCGCTTCATCTAACAGATGCGAGCGTAATTGGAGTACATTCGCATTGATCCACACAAAGGTGCGCAACAGACTCTCTCATGCCAAATTGCATAAGTTGCTGTATGTCAACTACAATCTCAGAATACGGATGCGGGACGCTGGATTTACATATAAACTACCAGAAGCTGATCCCTTTGATCGTCTCATGGAGCTATCTTTATATGATTCTTCTAATCTAATAAGAGATTGGATGAAACATAGAAGATCAAATGCTGATCCTCTTCTTGATGGAGAGGACACAGAGAGTGACACTCCTCTGCCATACCATCTAGTGAGCACTAATGAAGCTAGTAGACAGTTGTTACGGTTGTCTCGTGCTGCAACGATGTCTGAATGGACAAAACAAAATGTGGGTGACACTCACATAGAAAAGAAGAAGCACCAGCGTTAAAGAAAAAAGACGGGTGCTAAAAAGAAAAAGAGTACGAGCAAAGAAAAAGGTAAAGGTAAAGAAAAAGCAAAAGGTACGGAAGTGGGCAGCAATGACTCCACAGATTCCAGAGACGCCAGACGAAACCCACCTTACCAGGAGTCCAATGACAGCAGCTCCCGGACAGATTCTGGCGACGCAACAGGCGATACGGACGTGGTTTCTGACTCTCAGCCATCATCAACTACGTATTATTTCACAGGTAACTATATATTCGCATCATATGAGCAATTTTAACTTTTTTCCCTTACACTTAACTTTTTTTCAGGTGAGACAGACTTCACCCATGCTACACAAGATCAAGACCATAGCGCTCCACAATCACAGAGGACCACAATGAAAGGTAGGCAGCATCAATATGGTGCTTACTACTCGAAACAGACAGTGATACCTTCTACAACCAAAGTCTTGAGTACTATAATTATCTTTTGAGTGATCATAGCTCACAACCAACGACCACATGGGTGTATCAATAACAGAATCTCAAATTTTATCACATGTTGCGCTCACAATGAAAGACAACTTTCGCTTGGACGGGTCAAACTTAATGAATTGAAAGCGGAGTTGCTTACCACTAGAGAGATTCAAATAATATCAAGTGATGAGTGCGACATAGCTTATTTTGATTGGAATACAATTTCAATGTAAAGTGTGAACTTTGTGTACGAACTTTATGTATGACTTTATGTATAAACTATAGATTTTATTGGTATGGATATATTGTTAAATTTTGTGTTTATTACCTATATATAAAGTATATATTGTGTAAATATATTGCAAGAATTTAGAAAAAGTCATGCCAAAATTTTTTGGATTTTTTCTATTTTTTTTCTTATTTTACAATATTTTTCCGGTTTTTCGTTTTGTCGTCTGGTTTTTCACTAAACAAGCCGGTTTATCGGCCAAACCGATCGGTTTACCGCTGCAACGGTTTCTTTAGAAACCGGCCGATTTACCAGTAAAACCGATCGGTTTACTGGTTTGCAAACCGGTAACCGGTGATTTTTCAAAATTTGAATTTTGATGGGTTCAGACCGATTTTTTCGAAAATGGAAAACCGCGGGCGTCCCATTTTTACCGCGTCAAACGTTTAAGTGAAACCCTGACTCCGTAAGGAAGACGAAGTGGAGGGCGCCAGGCACACACACGGAGGTGATGCGCGTTGCATTGAAGCAGGTGCTAAATGATTGGATTCTTTCAACATCAGATTTCATCGACAACTGTCTTTATTGTAAGTGAACTTCTAATGGAATCGAGTCGATGTGAAGCTGTTCCAAATGAAGCCTATGATGAGATGACATGTAGTTTAAACTTTTTTTTACTGTGTCACGCATGACTTAGAAGTCAAAAAAAAAAAGTTACTCCTATTTCTTTAAAGAAAAAAAATCTTTTCAAATATATATACTTCCTCAGTCTTAAAGCGTCATTTTAAAATTTTAAACATCTCTTTTTTATTATTTATTTTATTCAAAAAATTTGTGAAAAAATATTTATTTTGTTGTGAAATGATACATTATTAGTACTTTAAGCTTTATTTATTCATTTTTATAATTTTATAATTTTTTTAAATAAAATAAATAATTAAATGATTATTTCAAAAAACAGATAACGTTTATTTTGAGAGGGAAGGAATAGCGGTAACTACCACTCCTTCCTGCTGCTAACGCCGCTCTAACTAGCGGCCTGCCTCATGCCACCCGCACATCAACCGGTCGTCGCTGGATGCGTGCACGCTCCAACCGCTGCTTGTATCCGTGAGGAAGAAAGGTGGGGAGAGATCAGATGGGGAGAAAGGAGAGATTTTGAAATGGATCATGGATGTGCGGTAGTGTTTCCTGGGAAATACAAAATACCGCAGGGAAAAGTTTTAATTTTCCTAGGTAACTTTCTGAAGAGAATATGTTCATATGGTTTTCAAACTTATTGCAGAGGAGGTTTCTTTCCTAGGGCACAAAAAATACTGTAGGGAAATAGAAATTTTCCTAAGAGATGGTTTGGATCTCTTTATTTTGTAAGAATTAAAATTTACATAATAGATAGCTTATTTAACTTAAAATTTGATATTACACGACTTTTTCAAGCTCACAAATAAGGCTATCTCAAATTTATAGGGTGAGCGATAAAAATAGATTTTATAAATTATTAGTCTATAATTTTATTTTTTATTTTATAACATTCTTCAACTCACTTCCCTACAATAAAAATGCAACATATAAATATGTCTTTTATATGTCTAACAATAAATATACAAATATATTTCATATATAACTTATATTAACTTAATTAATTTATATTTAAATTATAATTATTAGAATAAATTCAATTTCAAAGATCCAAATGAGCCATTAAAGAATTGAAGGATTCTAGTAGTGTGTTGTATGTATTTAAACCTGTAAACAGTTCGGATGAAAACTGGTTCCCGCGGATCGGTTTTCACATTGGGTCCATTTTAAATGAGCTGACATAGGTTGATAAATATAGTGGGCTGGTCCGGTTTAGTTGCAGCATAAAAGTAGTTTGATCCGATTTAAATTGGGACGTAATAGTTAGTTTCAATTAGTTTGAGAACACAGATTGGCACCGGTTGGGCCTCATGCGGGTTGAGCCTCATACGGCTCTCATCAGACCCGTCGCTTAGCAGAGGCAGAATGGGCGACGGAACAGGGCCCCAAAATCTTGGAGCCCCAAATCGCCGATTTGAGAAGCTAGAGCGAGGAATAACCGGCACAGGAAGTGGAGGCCGGGCGAGGAATAGCCGGCGCAGGAAGTGGAGGCCGCGTGAGCAGCGCACGCGCGGCGACGCCAAGACGCAACAGCAGCGAGGAACAGAGGGCAGCAGAGGCAGCACGTGTATGGGAAACGGGAGGCGCGGCGCAGGTGTCATTTGCAGGAGAGAGAAGGGGAGATGGAGGGATGAGGAAGATGAACAAGAAGGGCCAGTGATAGTGAGTGCTGCTGGGCTGGCGCATGACAGCATGAGAGTGGGGTGCTGGGTCGGGAAAAAAAGAATGAGGAGGGTGGCCCACGTTGGGAAAACTAAGTTTGACCATTTCATGATTTTTCTGGTTTAATTGAATAGATTAGAATTCAAAATGAATAAAATAAAATCCGGCAAAAATCCAAAAAAATAGAAATCAGACACTTGATAAATTTCCAAACTGTATGACTTTATAAAATTTTCAAATTAGCAAAGTTTTGTTTTAGTTAAAATTTAAATCTTGAAAATTTGTTAGGATTTTTAATCAGTGAAATTTTAAATTTGGTAAAATTTTGAGATTTTACATTAAGTACGAAGATATAGTTGAAGATTTAAATACTAGAAGGATGTTGACTTTTTGTACTAGAACATAAGATTTGATTATTTATGAAGTATTATTTGCTCTAACATCAATATTTGATACTACATTCCTAAATATTGTGAAAAATAGCATTGGAGTTATATAATTATTTTGACTATGTAAACATTCAAAAATTAGGGCCCCATTTTGTACTTCGCACCAGGGCCCAAAATACATAGAGACGGGCCTGGTCTCACATGGTCTCATACGGGTTTGAGAACCACCGGCGCGCCTCCGCCTCCACGACCGGCGATGCCTCCACCACATCCGCTGCCTCCACTGCATCTGCTGCCTCCAGTGGAGATCGAGACGTCGTACCAAGAATCTGACGTGCTATGTCATACATCTATTTGCTATGTCATGTATTGCGCATCAGGTTCTAGTCAATTTTAGTTTAAGGCACAAAAAATACATCATGTATTGCACCTCAAAATTGACTAGAGCCTATGATTTGCTATGTCATGACTATGAAGAACCTAAAAACTCCTATATCGTAAAACAGTATGAGGTGGCTTGATTTGGCATTAACCTGTGTACAGTAGTGGTGATCACACATCTCTCACAATTCACACGGATAGGGTTTGGGCCAGTCTAATGTGGGCGGCACATGATTGGACGAAATTTATCGGATGGTCGCCCTTTTGTGCCTTTAAACCATGCACCACACGCCGTGCAGCTGACATGCTTCCTGCTCACTCTCTCTTTCTCTAAAATCTTCGTCCTATTTTTCTTTTAGAGTTTAAGGGGGAAAAAAACAGATCCTCTCAAGCACGTTCCTCCAATGTAGGGTCACAGATATTGAGTCCAGACTCACTAATCAGTGACTCTAGCGCACATAAGAGGATCCACGAGTAATTTGAGTGTCTTCACCCATTTCATCCTTGAAACGTAGGAGTAAAACATAAAATTTAACTCCATTCCTCAAGAGTGCAACACACAAGTTTGAATTAATCAAACTTGTCAGCTTTGGGCATTTTTTACTTCCACAGGGCAATTTGATGCGAGCTATAGCTAGCCATGTGGGTCGGATCAAATGGGCCGGCACAAGGTCTAGCCCGATAGGAAGAGCAAATGGGTCGTGCTGGTCTGAGGCATGATGCAGTCTATGCTTGGGCTTGGCAGGCCCACCCAATGCCAGGTTCATATAACCCGTTAAACCCGCCTTGGCACAATTGGGAGGCCCATGAACTCTATAGTTTAAATTAGAAATTGATTTTATGTAATTTGATCTATTTATATTTAAAATTTAAGATTTATGATCAACTTTTTAATAAATTTCGAAAAAAATTGAAAACGAAGAAGATATTTTTTTTCTATTCCTTGCTTAGGGCCGGCCTGGGAACAGGTACAAGCCCGGCTATATTGCGAGCAAGGCCAACCATGGCAAACATCGTTGGCGAATTGCCCGCCCGGTCTCCGTATCGGCCGAACGCGAAAGTGGACATCGAGGGTTTGTTGGCGAGCGCGAGTGCTGGCGATAGCGGCGAGGCATACCCCTGCCATAGAAAGGGAAGTCTGCCGGGAATCTTCTCCGTCCTGCCTGCCGCTCTGCCTCTGCACCGCCTCGTGATCATGCGTTTCTGCTTTCAGTTTGCATGGAGCGCTTTCATGCCACGCTTTACCTGCGTATCTCTATCTGATAGTACGGGTCGGCGACGATGCACAGCTGACAGCTGTGATCTCCTCGTGGCAGACTGCCTGTCAGTCGAAATCGCGAGTGCTTTGGGGGCATCGGGCTGGATGATCTACACACAGCGACAAAACATGCCCAGCGAGTTCATTGTCCATCCCTCCTGTTGAGATCATACACCCCGGATACCTGACAGATCGTGCTCGAACGCACGAGGCCTCGAGTCAGGGGTCGGACGACCATGGGTTTCGACCCCCCAGCAGCAATCATCGACAGTTGGTCACGCCTTAACCGTGCGGGCACGCAGAGACTACGACCTCCGAAGGCCGACCCCCGGAGAGCGACCCCTGGGGGATAGGTACCGCGTTATGGTACATTTATTCTGACGGTCAACTGTCATCCGTCCTGACGGGACGGGACGCGATTCACCACGGCGACACTCCAGCAGAAAGCTGCAACGGCCGCCGGACAGATCGTGACAGCACTGTAGCCGATACAGTAGCGCCGGACGAGCATCATAGTACCCGCCGCTGAACATGACGCGACGGGTCACGATCGCGTCTGGACGAAGCGAGATGATGGCGACAACAGCAGAAGAGCCCACCTGTCGGTGAGATAGCAGGATCGCGTAGGACCCACTGCTTGTATCCCCAGGGTCCCCTCCTATGTAAAGAGGACCCGGGGAGCGATTGAAACAGAGAAGAAAAAAACAAAACTACATCAAAACACACGAAAGACAAATCCACAGGCTCCGTTAGAGGCTAGAGTCCTTGCATCCTTCCGAGCAAGTACCCCCACTCGTCCACATTCTGGATCCTCTCGCGAAGAGAGAATCTTGCCTTTGTTATATTATTATCGAGATAACCCGCTCCTTAGACGTAGGGTATTACACCGCTCGAGGTGGCCCGAACCAGGTAAAACCTCTTTGAGTTTACTATACTAGGCCGCATCAAATCCGAAAGCGTACCTCCATTACGATCGTATATTTACTGTGCCGGTAGTCAGAAGGCCGACACCTCCCATTCGCTGCGCGAGAGCCAACAGAAAAGGGCTTCACCTCTGCGCCCCCGCAGCCCGCCCGTCAGGCCGATCTATCACCAGATTCTCGCGCGGCAACTTCCTCGGCTTCCTTCGCTTCGTGAGTCTCCCTCTCCCTGGCCATGGCGCCCCCGGATCCACCTCCCTCGCGGCCGTCGTGGGTCATCCTCTCCACTCTCCCGCTCGTCGGCCTGCTCGATAGCCCCACCGACGTGTCCCTCGCTCCTCTCGAAGCGCCGCGCGTCACCCTGCTAACCCTCTCCCCGCGCGTGTTCACGTCCGAAGTGGACCCGTGCGCCACGCTCAAGCTGCCCTACCTCTACGCGACCGACCCCTCCGGCCTCATCCTCGCCATCACCCCGCCGCCGACCTCGCCTCCGCTGTCCTCCGACGAAAGCGACGAGAGCGACGTTCGCCTCACCGACATCCCCAGTCCGTAGTACTTGGTCCTCGACGTTGCCGCCGCCACCGCCACCGCCGTCCCCGATCGCCCCTGCGTCGGCGTCTTCAACTGGGTCAGCTTCGGCGTCATCGCCGCTCCGGCCGGTGCTCCCGGGTTCATGATCGCGAACTTCGGCTACCAAGTCGGCGACGAGCCAGCACACCTGCTTCTCCTCTCAGACAGGCAAGTGGATCGACAAGTACGTCGACATCTCAATGCCCAGATGCAGCTGGAACTTCGAAGCTGTCATCTCCCACGACGCCAAGCTCTGGTGGGTCGACCCCGAACTGGGTGTCCTCGCCTGCGACCCATTCGCCGAAGAGCCCGAAATGGACTTCGTCCCACTCCCGGAAGACGATGACCCTGCGTCCCATCGCTACGTACAGATCAGCAATGGCAAGTTCCGCTGCGTCGACGTGACCCGTGCACGTCAGAACCAGGGCGGCGCCCCCACCGTCACCATGCACACGCCCGCTGATCCGGAGGCAGATGCCGCCGAGTGGAAGCTCGAGTACAAGGTCCGCTTCGACGAGATCTGGGACGACGAGACCTACTGGGCGTCGGGGCTGCCGGTGAGGGCTCCCGTGCTCGCGCTCATCCACCCCGAGAACCCCGACGTCCTCTACTTCTTCGTCATGGAGCACCTCGTCGGCGTCGATATGCGTGCCAGGAAGGTGGAGTGCCAGGCCTGCAAGGTGGCTAAAGACGCCGTATCTCCATCAGACGTTCTGGCATTGGTACTGCCTTCCGCGCTCACAGCAGGTACGGTGCAAAATTGCTCGTTGCTCTTCTCTAGTTCCCCTGTGATGTTTTTCACACCTTCAGTCTTCCGATGACAAAGTTACCTATGCGATAGAATTATGTTAGGTTAGGTCTACGTTGTATACAGGTCTCAATTGAATTAAATAGTACATGAATCCACCCATGCACAGCCGAAATTATACATCTTGGGCCTATTCGGAAGTTCTTTTTACCGCGGCTGCGGCGCTGCGCTTATCAGCCGTTCGGTACAGCTATTTCTTCTCTAGTCCTCTCATTCAGTTGCAATGATTTCTATCACTTCGTAACAGTAGCAGCAGTTAACTGCTGCGCAGTGCAGTCGCAAACAGGCCCCTTATTTGAGTATAAAAAAATGTAACATATTTTAATGGTTCCTGGATATAATCGTGCTCGTCTGCTATCGATCTCGAAATGAATGTTTCCTCTAATTAGCTGTTGTGTGGATTTCGTTTTCGCATTTCTTGAATCCCTGAAGCTTCATTCATTTATATCTCAACTCACCTTTAGACTTGTCCATGTACGCACCACGGAATTGTGGTAGCTTGTGTATGACATGTGCATGGCTATCCATCTGAATCTGACTCTGAGTTTTGCTTGCCTGCCTTTTGTTATCTAGTTTTGCGCTTATTTCTGAGTTCGGGGCCTATGGACTGAGGTCATCAGTCCTGCTTGGCCTTGGTGGTCTGGAGTAGTGTGCCAGTTATGCATGGTAGTCGACCGCCCGACATGACATGACTGAGTTGATATCTGTTACCTGTGCTATATTTCTCTGAGCATATAAACTTAGGAAGATAAATATGTGTATCCTAACATCATCCTTAGTACTATTTGTTTTATTAAGAAAGTGTTATCATATATTTTGGCATAATTTATTTTATTATTTAAATTATTTGAAACATACCTCTAATTAGCATATTGAACTAGTTTTTTGAATAAGATCAATGATCAAAGATATATTAAAAATCAATAGTGACAACAATTTAGAAATTGAGTAAGTATCATTGGTACGTTTTGCATATTTTTCATTTGCTTCTTGCGTGTGTTGATTGTAAGATGGTGTCTAGTTCTTTTCATGTAAATAAAAAGAAGTGGATGACTCATGGGCGTAGATGGTATATTTTAAATTTAAAAAATTGTAACGGCATGTATCAAATTATTCCTAAATAAATGTAACACATTGAGTCTCTTTTTACTAACCCGTGATCTCTCTCTGTTATTTAATGTTTGCCCGAGGTTTCTGACGATGTTGTGAAGGAAGACTGAGTCAGGGCACCACCACCATTTGATTGCCAAGGAGTGTAAAAAGTTCTCTTGCATCGTCTAGGCCCAGAAGGCAACTTACATTAGGACTTTAGGAGTCTGCGTTCTCATGGTTTATCGATTGATAGCGCTGTGGGTGGCGTTAGTTCATTGTCCTTTCAAGCTCGAACGGAGATATATGCTCTCTTTTTTTTTACATAGGCTATGTCGTCAGAAAATTTTGCGCGAGACATGTGCACGCGGTAGAACATGATAGATAGTACAGGATTGGGTGCAACCTTCGATCGCTGGGAAAGTTTTATTTTATACGACTTTCCGACTTCCTTGCATGTTCTCGCTTGATAAGCTTTTGTGCTTTTGAATCATGCTTAATGGTCTGGTACTCCTTGTGTTTTGCGTTGAACTACGGTCACCCAGTCTAATTGCCTCTGTGCAAGGATATCATCGGTACATGATTTGGTTGGACTGGGCAGAAATAGAGTACCTTTTTGTGGCATAGGAACTTGCGAAGCTACTAGAGTATTATCTCTCCGGCTCAAAGATGCTCATTGTTTTCCTCAAAGCGCAAAATAGCAGCAAAGCGTTTCGCTTGGTTGCAACAACGAGAAGAGATGCATCTCTTGCCGTACCCATTTGCATGAGCTCTGCTCCATCGGAACGGCAATGGAAGAACGGAAAGAGAAGTAGCTACCTTTGCGCGTAGACCCTTCCATACAGTCCTCGGTTGAATTGTGTGCGCAAAATAGATGCGGCCCAACCCATTCTACAAACTCCAAGGCCCAGCAGCCTCTTCATCCCAGTGGCGGTGGAGCATGCTCGCCCAACTCTCACCCAACTATTCAGAGGCTTCCGACCCAACTCGCCCACGACCCACCCGCCAATAATGACGCGCCACGTACACTGTCCCCACATCACCCCTCTCCTAAGTCTCACCGACACGTGGGCTCTGACCCCACGAGGCAGGGACACATCCTTTTCTCATTAATAGGCCCCCCGCGCTCCCACTACCGCTCGCCCCTCCTCGATTCCCCCAATTGAGAAAGCTAACCCTGTGCCGGCGGGCGGCGGTGCCAGTGGCGATGGCGGACACGGCGAAGTACAACCGGAGCAACCCGGCGGTGAAGCGGATCCTGCAGGAGGTCAAGGAGATGCAGTCCAACCCCTCCCCCGACTTCATGGCCCTGCCCCTCGAGGTCCCCCATCTCAGCCCCCATTTGTTACTATTTCCGCTAGATTTGCCTGATCTGAACTTACTCGGATACGAATCGAACATTGGTTGAGCATTGATTGGGGTTTCCTGGTTTTGTGGTTCCGTGATTTAGGGACCCAATAAATTCGTTGACTGCGAGGTTTACATGCATTTTATCTAGACTAGATCTGTTGGCCTTTCTAATATCTGATCAACTAGCCTTGATGTGACCTTTATTTGGGGTCGTTGAGTTTGGATGATGATAGACTTAGGACTAAATCATGGCCGAATTACGTGATTGATTGTGGCTATGTGTTATCCAAAGAAATTAATTATAGCTATCTATTTGATCATTCATGATACATATGTATCTGCGCAGGAGGACATCTTCGAGTGGCAGTTTGCTATTCTGGGGCCTCGAGACAGCGAGTTTGAGGGTGGAATCTACCATGGCAGGATTCAGCTTCCCTCAGACTATCCATTCAAGCCACCATCCTTCATGCTACTCACGGTCTGCAATTTAATTGTTCTAACTTCCTTCTGAGAGTTCAGCATCCTGTTTGTGAGCAGTTGCTAACAGCTTTCTTTCTTATCTGAATGCTGCAGCCAAGTGGACGATTTGAAATTCAGAAGAAGATATGTTTGAGCATATCTAATTACCATCCTGAGCACTGGCAACCATCATGGAGTGGTGAGTGGCCATAAACCATTTTTTTTTATAAACAACTGCTGAAGTGACCTTGGTAGGTCTACTCCATCCGTTCACTCTGGGCATGGGAATTAAGAAGTGAAAAAGGCATGGTGCACAAGAAATGAGGAGAGAATTAGAGATAAAGTTTTCTTAGGAAGAGATAAAGGTGTACTGTGAAGCAAGAATGACAAATATTCGTGAATAAAATGTGAATACTAGAATGACAATTAAAAGTGAATAGAGGGAGTAATATCTAATGATCTGACAAGCACCATTATTCATAGTCCATGGTGGTATGGTCTTTTGGGCTATACATGGACGGTACAAAAGCAAATGTTTTTTCCCTCTTTGGTCTTTGGAACTCTCAACGGGGCAAGCACTTCCATGTGATTAGGCCAGAGGTAAGCATGCATTTCTTATCGTGGTTAGAAACTCTCAATGGGGCAAGTACTTCCATGTGATTAGGCCAGAGGTAAGCATGCATTCTTATCGGGGTTAGAAATTGAATGGGTATGAAATAACAGGGTGTCTTATTAGCTAGCAGGGAAGATTTTACTGCCTTTTTTAAATCTTGGCAGGCGGATGCGCTATTATGCAAGAAGATTCAGGCATGTATTTGGTTGGGTATACAATTGATGTCGTTATTGTTGCTGGATAAGACTATAGATCGCAGCATCTTTGCTGGTTTTATGTATTTGGCACCATTTTTCATAGCGTACACACATGTTATGTACACTATACGAGCATGGTGCAAAAGAAACAGTTCTTTGGTTCTTCTTTGTCATGCGGCAAGCATTACTTCTCATGACCAGGCCAAAGTAGTGACATGCACCATGTGTTTTATGCACTCTTTTAGTTTGGATTCAATTGAATGTTAGTATATGCTCAAAATTCAGTAATTTGTATGACCCTGTTTGGCCCGTAATATGAAGCTATGATTTTCAACTGTAACCAGACTTTTCTTGTTAGCATACACTAAGGTTTGGGAGAAGACAAAATGGTTGATTGGTTTAGTTGCATGATTTTTTCTTGTTGCAGTGCGTACAGCACTAGTCGCCTTAATTGCGTTCATGCCAACAAACCCTGGTGGAGCATTGGGATCCCTGGACTACAAAAAGGAAGATAGACAGGCGCTTGCTATCAAATCACGTCAAGCACCACCAAAATTTGGCTCCCCTGAACGTCAGAAACTAATTGATGAGGTAAAATTCCTAACCCAGACTTAGAACAAATTGCAGTTATTTCTGTATCTTTGACATCATAATATTGCATCTGCAGATCCATGAGCAAATGCTCAGCAAGGCACCGCCTGTGTGCCAACAGCTTAAAAATGGCAGTAACGAGTATTCGAACCAGTTACCTGCTTCTGACACTACTGCTGGGCATGTCGACAATGCAGTTGAAGGTGGCAACACAACTGGGTCCTTGACCGAATTGCCTGAACCTGAATCAGAGTTGGGATTTGCAGAGAACACTGGTGATGCCCCAGCAGATAATGTTATCCAACCCCACATGCCTGAAATGAGACTTAGAGAGAACACTCCAGGAGTCCCAGCGGCGCCACACGCTCCTGCTACTGCGACCCAGAAGCCAAAGCATGACAGGTTATTGACCTTGGCTGCATTTGGGTTGACTCTTGCAATTGTGGCCCTTGTGATCAAGAAGTTTTTAAAAATCAATGGTCTGGCTGGATTCATTGAGGGCAAGTTCTGAGTAGGTCTGAGCCACCTTGGAACTTCGCATTCTGCAGTGAGTGACTGAGCGCTGCTTAATTTATAACCCCAAAGAAATGTAAATGGTTGTCTAGTTATAGATGAAAAGTGGGATGGTACTACCCCATTGTATGTTGCAATATGCCGTGCTCGCAGTGTGCTGTTTTCCATTCCGCCGTACAGACGTCTAATTATCCCATCCGGAGTACATTAGCTTTGAATCTAAAATGTGTTCGATGACGGAAGCTCAGCTGATAGACCTGCGCAGGTTATGACTCCTAGGGATGACTAGCGGAAAGGCTCGGTTGAAGGATCACCTGTCTAATTTGGCCTACGCACTGTTGGGTCAGCACTCGGCAGAAGACGGGCGGAACTGCTCTATTATTGAGTTAACACGGCAATATCTATAGCAAATATGTATGCACGTCCTAGTCGTAGTCTCGTGGATCTTGTTTTGTACAAACTCTGAAGCAGGATGCCGAGTTACGACACCATTTAACCCGTCTAATAAAGAGAGGAACAGTAGCAAGACATAAAACAAAAATGCTTGATAGAGATCTACTTCATCCGGTTTTAAAATATTGACATTTTATCTTATTCAAACATTTTATTCAAATATGTAAAATTATTAATCATGTTTCATATATAATCACAAAATATATTATATTTGTCATACTTTTTTGAATGAATGAATAATCAAAGTTGATGTTAAAAATCAACGACGTTAAAATTTTAAAATCAAAGGGAGTAACGTTCATCTAACTGGACGCTGGAAGCGGTTGAAGGGCCTTCATGGGATTCATGATCACTCCATCAATAAGACCATACACCTTAGCCTCCTTGGCACTCATAAAGTAGTCACGGTCTGTATCTACATTGATTTTATCCAGGGGCTGTCCAGTGTGGTATGCCAGGTATCCATTTAAGTTAGCCTTGTGGTGTAGCATCTCGTTGGCCTGAAGAAAATAACAAGTAACTAGATGATCAGGCACTTCTGGTAACACTTATTTCTGTTACTCGACTGCCGAAAGAGGGGCTACTTGTCTTGTAGAACTATTTGGATTTTATAAGTTTAACAAGCTTAATGCAGTCAGGCAGGAATCAGGATTAATGAGAATAAAAATCCTTTTAAGCATGTTAGCTAAAACATAATGTCTTCACTGAAAAGATGATGTCCTGGTGATTAACAAGCACAGATATGGTTCTTCTTAATTTTACCTGGATCTCAAGATCTGTCTCTTGTCCCTGGGCTCCTCCTAGAGGTTGATGGATCATTATCCTTGAGTTAGGTAAGCTGTACCGCTTTCCTGCATGATATTCACCAGTTCAATGATTTCCCGACATATGTGGTAAATATTGTTATAGGCTACATGCGTCATAGTAGCCAATCATTACTGTTACCTTTGGTACCAGCACTCAGAAGAAAAGCTCCCATACTGCGAAAAGAAAACATAAACCAAGGGTTGGGTAAGAATCTCTATACAGTAGTGCATGAGAATCAAGCATGAGGAATACCATAATATGAAGTTAGGCAAAAAAATGATCAAGGCAGTTAAAACGGTCACACTGTGAAGTGTAGATTAAAATATTAATAACCATGTTCATGCCAACAAACTGTAAGCCTAAAGCATTAACAAGAATACTATACCCCCTCCATTCTTAAATTGTTGTTGTTAGGACGACAAATTGTTGTTCTTAAATGCCCTTGTTGGTTTCATCTCCAGCCTCCCCAAACTTGCTACCAAAAAAATGTTTTGTGGTTGATGATGGGACAAGTAAATCAAATGGGGAATCCAGATTCAAACAAGAACTGAAACCCAGACTTGTAATAAAGAATAAGGAGACAAGGGATCCCATGACGTTCAAAACATAACTCTTAATCCATCACCTTAAGAAATGTAAGATGTCTGGAATCAGTACCTTGCAGCTAGACCAATACAAACAGTCGAAACATCAGGCCTGATATGCTTCATTGTATCAAATATGGCCATACCTAACAGAAATGAAAATTGGTTTACAGTTTAGTTGAAGCAACTAATATAAGCATAAGACCTATGGCAACAAATTTTTAAGTTGAGCTATTTACCAGCTGTCACTGAACCTCCTGGTGAATTCACATACATAACGATATCCTAAAAAGATGGACAAAGATTAAGCATTATATGAAGTAAAAACAAAACATGTTCGAAAACATTGGCCCCTAGCCAAGTGAAATGAACCATTGTCCCCACCTAAATATAAGTTCAATGGGCAAATATATAATCTACTTTCAAGACTAGGTCATCGTGTAGTTCCTTACCAGCTAATAAACAGAAGACCATTTCAACATATGCTATGCTCAATTTCATTCACATGGAAATTAAAGCATTAAAAGGTCTCTCCATTTTTACCTTAGTAGGATCGATTGCATCAAGATAGAGCAGCTGAGCAACAATGATGTTGGCCATATCATCCTCCACGGGGCCACCACATCGGATAATCCTCTGCTCCAGAACATAGACACAGAGAGAGTCAGCGACAGCACATTACATTCAAAGAACCACCTTAACAGGAAGCCGAGCAATTGTCCAAAAAAAAAAAAAGGGTACTCGTACATGTTGAAAGAGGTGGCTGACGACATTCTGGAACCGCTCCATCACCATCGGCGACGGCCCACGCTCCTGCCCTGCTGCGTACTCTACTGGGAAGTAGGGTGACCTCGACACAACCAAGTCATCCCTACCACACAAACAGACAAAAGCATCAACACCCCTGCAAACTAAACGAATTCCACTCCGACCGATAACAACCAGACGAGTAGACGACCGCAAGCTACGAGGAATTTGCTTCGGACTTTCACCTGATCGACCAAATCCCGCGCCGCGAGGCAGCCCCGTACGTTCCCGCGCCCCCGGCGGAAGCCGCCACCGCTCGAGCGCACCTTCTGCTCCTGCGACACGTGGAGGGAGAGGGGTTAGGACCAGCAGAGAGGTCGGGAAGGGAAGAGGAGGTAGGAAGCAGAAGAGAGGTCGGGAACCTGAGGACGGGGAGGGATCTGGGAGCGAGGGTCGGGTTGGGATTTGGGCGGACGAGAGGGGCAGTCAGAGACGAGGAGGCGGCGGCGGCCGTGGCCGCCATGGATGGTGGTGGGAGATGGAGGGGAAGCGAGCTCGCGAGGGGTTTTGGGTTGCGCGGAGGGGCTTTGGTTGCACCGTCTTATCCGCGACAAGAGAGAGGCGCACTGTCACCGGGAAAGAGCAGCTGCTGCGAGAGTGAACGGGGGAAGACGAATTGGCGCGGATTGTTGTGCGGGCTTTAATCGTTATAGATTTGGGTCTTCGCCGTACATGGAAGCCTGGAAGTCTGGGCTTTTTTTTTTTGAGATTTTAACTTTGAAACTTGTATGATCTGATAAAGGATGTGATCTTTGCTTCTGTATGCGTAGCTTTGGATCTTGATAGAATGATAAGCCCTAGTAGCCCATTCGTGATAGCAAATTGGCGATAAACATATTGTCAAACTACTCCAAATGATAAGCCCTAGTAGCTCATTTGTCGAAGCTTCAGCGAACGCCACATCATTTAGTTTATTTTCTTTGCTTCAGCTCGTCGAATGTGCACATCCGCCACACTCGTGACACAGCCACAACTCTGGCGTTGTGCGGCAGTGGCGGAGACCAAACAGGCCCGAAATGTCCGCCAAACCCACTAGTCACTACCATGCCATTCTAACCGGCCAATCCTCACACTCAACCCATAGTTTGCGACCCGTTCGCACAGTATTTTCCCCACCCCATTTCGATGCCGCCGTCACCTTCGCACGAACACACGTCCGCCGCATCCCCATCTTGCTCTCACTGTTCAACACGGCCACACGTCCACGATCTGCCACCTGCAAATGTAACCTGGCAAGAACGGCGGATTTGCAAGAAGGGCACAACTACAGCCGCGAGTGGCGAGCACGGGGAACGGGGCTGTGGCGACTGCAAGACAGGCAGGCGCACATCGCGGGCGACAGGCTTGCGAGATGCGAGAGGGCTCGACCAGGGTTTTAAAAATTGCTACAGCACCGGCTTCGGTTTTCAATAAAAACCGATCGATTTACCGTTTTGCTACAATACTCTGATACTGCTACAATACTCTGATACGATTTTTAATAAAAATCGGTGCTCCGATAATATCGAATTAGACCGGCTGTTTGGAAAACGCTGGGGCACGACACCTGCAGCCACCACCCGGCTGCTCTTGGCTTATTGCGCGCGGCGCGCCGTGCTGGGTAACCGCCCGTCGGTGAACAGAGGTGACCATTCAGTAATCTTCTCCATTGCTAGCTTGCCTGATCTGTTTTGCTCGCCTGTCTTTTTTATCCGGTGCCCCCCGGCTAATTTCTCTTCGGTAATGGTCAGGTGCTAAACATGGATAGTGGTACATGCGCGTTGATTCTGGACCTTCACGGCACAGCATTACAGCTGAAACATATGGAGCAGTACATAACACGAGTTCGAAATCTTAGTATCCAGTACTATCCTACAGCTTACAGTTCCAAACGACAACGGGACTTGCAACTACAGGGTAGTACACATGATCATAGATACGGATAAACTATGGACGGACATTTATAGCAGACAGATACACACATACATACTCTACAACTAAAAACACAACAGCAGCTGGCCCAGAGGGGTCTACTGCTCTATTAGGTACTCTAGCGCAATGCATCGGCACTACAGTCTAACAGTCATGAAGAGGGTTTGTTAGGTGCTCCTAAATGCTGATCACAGATCTGGCTGGGTGCGATAAGCTGCCTTCAGGAAGTTATCAAAGGGGCTGGCTGGTGGTAGATTCACTGTGGAGCATGATTCAGATGATGTGCTGCGGTTCATGCTTTCCAAACGACAAGAGTTCACCTGGACAAATGCAGAACATGTTATCATAATGTAAAAGATTTTTTTTGAGAATATCATAATGTAAAAGATTGACTACTTGAAACATATAACAGAAGTAACTACGTTCAGGGTTTGTCAATCTACGTACCCTAGGAATAATTGAGTGATGGGATGAGAGAGGACTGGGCATAGGATTGTCTGGAGTCGATTCATGGCCATTGACAAGCCAGCTTGAGAGCTTCTTCCTAGTGCCCAATCCAAGGGCTTCACATTGACTAGTCATCGTGCCATATGGAAGGGGTGAGGTTGAAACAGATGCCCCAGCAACCTGGCCGGCCACATGCAGCGCCTGATAGCAGAAATAATGGCATTCCAAAACTACTGTTAAACTCCAAATAATAAACACAATTCCCTATAGGTATGGCTATGGCCAGCTTGACCATGCAATACAATATAGCGATAGCACAAAAGATAGAAAGGGAAAACTATATGAAAATTCCAATAGTCCACATGATTACTGCATACGTATGGAAAAGACTGATAGAGTAAACTTTAATATGTAATAAATCAACTGAATTTCAGGTACTTACTGATTCCAACAATTGACCAACACCTAAAACATGCGGAACAGATTGTGGTAGAGTAATCTTTGAGATGGAACTAGCAGTGTTGGTAATTGGTGACTCATGCAATCCACAATCCACTGAAGATGTTCTTGAACACTCCTGCAACTCAAAAGAAAAGGGTGAGGGATATGTCAAGTTGGAAGGAATAATAAAAAGAACATTGCATCACCCTGGACTTGAGCAAGTGCCTTCATCCAATGAATCACAAGGGCATCATTCAACATAAGCAACCTACCTCATCAAATGAAAGGGATTCGTCAGAAAATGCCTGCGCATGGAAGTTAGCCCACTCAAGTGCTGAATTTGACCCAAACAAGGGCATTTCTTCAGGTGCGAACATCTGCGAGAGCTCCTTTGTCAATACGTCCTTGTCCATCTGGTAAAGTGATAATGCGGTTCCAGGAAGAAGGAAAATAAAAAATGATGCATTAGGTTGGTCTTCAGAAGAATAAGATATATGCTATGTCAGCAGTAAAGACATGGCAAGTCACAACAATCACATACTATAAAACTAACCTTAGTGAAACTATAAAGTGCAGAAGCAATCACATCAAGCACTTGCTCATCATGAAACCCTACTTTTGTCCTATTGTCAGAAAGTATGGATTCGGCAACCTCTTGGTCGCTTTCAGAGCCATAACTGCCCAGATCTGATTGCAACCTTACATAGAGTTGCAAGTCATCACCAATTCTTAGGTATGGGTCAATCTGCAAAACATTCAATATAATACATTTTTTATAGAAAAGCCATCAAAGGTGAAAACATTTCATTTGAAATACAAAGCAAAATTTTGGTACAGAGAGCTGGAAAATGGGAACAGAAGAGAGAAATAATTCGACAGTTAGTTCTCTACTAATGCTGCTGCTTCTATTGAACTTACATCGGAAATTGTAAAGCACTGTAGCAAGTCTGACAATTCAGTAATGTCACAGAATTTTCCAGCATAAGCCAGCATACTCGTCGATAAGGTAACAATAGACCGTCGGCAAGAAGCAGGAAGTATTCCTGGATTTACAGAGATAAAGGTGAGACCTTGCATGAGAAAGATGGATATGCAGGACAATGAAAACCACTAATTCACAGTGTAGATCATACCACCTGGAGTTAAAGAAACACTTCGAAGGGACAGTGGCAACTGGAAAAACTGGATGATATTATTGTTGCTTGAATTCTGCAGCATCAAGTGCATTCAGGAAATAGTTAGTCATAAACTATGTGTACTACTGAAGAAAAAGACGCCACCAACAAAGCCAGAGCTTCTCTAATAAATAAAACCTAAAATTTTTTCAAGAAAGACAATCCTAATAAACTATCCTATGCCACAGATGGAATTTGAAAAGGCCATTTCTGTTCCAAGGAGTCCATACCTTGAGGCGGGATGAAAGAACTGTAAGACTGTATGAATGACCAATAGCCTCATAATTAAAAGGTGTATTATCAGTTTGATTGGCCTGAATCCAGAATGCAGAAAGCAACTGATTCATTTGATCTTCAGTTAACATGGCAATTTTTGTCTCCTGAAACATATCACAGTGAATCAGTAAGTCACTCAATAAACATAAAAGAGGGGGTGAGAGGGGCAGTATCAATGGCATTTAATTTGAGCTGCTCTAATAGGCAAGTCATAGACTAAAAGGGGTTTACCTCCACAGAACTACTTGGTGCTGCACACCGATCAATTAAAGAGAAAACCAGCTTTGAGAAATAAGCTGAATTTTTTCTTGCCCAAACATGCTTGTTATCCTCTTCATGCATATTCCTTTCCTTTACATCATCAGGCATAATATTTCTAGGCTTATCTGAACCTAAACTCTCCTTCTCTCTTCTCAGCTTCTCCAGTAGAGCAGTAGCTGAAGCAAATACAGATGTAGTACGAGACTGCTTCTTTGTTTCATATAGGTACTCTGATTCACTCCTCGGATGACCTGGTCCTCGGACAACAATAGCAGAAAATAATTGGTGTGCTCCCACACGAGTATCAATATCAGGATGTATCATGGACTTCAGTATCTGCTGGAGCAGCGCTTCTGGGAACACCTGCTAAGACGATAATGGAACCAACAATGATGAGGTGGTCAAAGAAAAGAATATTGTAAGGAAAGGGGATTAGGCAGGAAAGGGATATTATTTGGCAAAGATTCCACCCATCAATCAATTCTCAATTCTCAATGCTACTTTGACACAAAATCAGATGAATATTATGATAGCACTACATCTAGAACGATACTGTAAACTAAATAGACAGTTCAGGGCTTTATACTTTTCTTTTTGTACCTTTAGGTCTATCAAAATACAAAAAAAAAATGGTTGGATATTTATAGATGATAGTTTCAGTTCAGAGCTGTAAACTGACCATAGGACTAGCATTGGATGACATTGATGTCAAAGAGACTATGTGCGAAAGGATCAGCAAACTTCCAAGCGTTGCTCTGGCAACAGTTGGTATAGAAGGCAAATTCTCCAATGTGATTGACATCATGTCATAGAGTGGCCGCACATCATTGATCTGTCAAAAATACCGGAAATAAATAATTAAAGTGTGGAAACTATATAGTAAAACAAGCAACTGTTTGGGATGCTGCTGGTGCAAAGTTTCTGCAATGAAAATCATGATGTTGAACACTTCAAAAATATGCACCAAAAGCATCCATGGATGATGACAGACATTAGCATATGACCAGGATTGTGCAGGACATACTCCTCGAACAACTTCCATAAGACAGTCCTCCAGGAAATTCTGAAGTGATTCGTTCAAGATCAACTCTTCGATACCACCAGACTCCACAGCCTCCAATGTTTTCCTCAAGTGCTTGCACAAGTCACCAGCTACTACAAGTTCAGCAGCAACTCCTCGTGATCGCAGCTGTCGTGCCAACATTGTTGCTGTCTGAATAATATTAGATTTTGCCTCCGGATCTTGTAAAACATTTTTGTGATCCAGGTGCCGAATGACGGCAGTCAAAATCAGTTGCTCGTTGCCTGCAAGAGAAGAAACCTTAAGCATAAAGGAATGAAGCCCCGAGAAACAGTACGTGTATAAAGTAAATTATAGGGTATAGATTATAATGTGAGGGCAGGGTGATGAAAGTAGCGGAAGCTTCACCGAATCCATGAAATTTATTCGAAACAAGAGATAAGCCGTCCTACGAACTAAGTTCCTGAATCAAGTGCTTTCTGAATGATGATTGTGCAACAAACCAGAAACTTATACTATAATACCAGAAGAAAAGGTCTTCATAGAAAGCCACGCTAGAATTTTTGGAAAAAATTTCATGGACAACATAGCATTTTTAGTTCATTTTATTCTGCACACAGTTCTGATTTATGAATATAATCTTCTTGTGGAGAAGTAAAATACCTGAACTCTTCTCCAGATAAGCCATATCACATAAAACAATAAATGCCAATCCACGTTGAGGAGCCCACTGTTTTTTTATATCAAAGTACGAAAGCATTGGATCTAGGATGCGACGCATAGTTGTACTCTCTTTTGCCAATTCTGCAAGCTTCTGCACACAAATATGTGACCACACGTCAGGAGATTCACGCTCCTCCCTGCAATTCAATTAAAGTAAAACATGACCTAGAGTGTATACAATGCTTGGTCAAGTCAAAAGATCTTAAATCAGACCAAGAAAACTCATCCAAAAACACCTAAATTTTCTAGCTTAAGCGTCCTATCAGGTCTCAATGTCTAACATGCTTGAATTTTTTAACTCTCAAAAGAGAAGAATGAAAACCATGCACTATGTGATACAGAAAAGAAAGCATGGTATGTTGCATGATGGACATATAAGACAAAAGGCATACATGTTCCACACTAAGTTTATAAAAGGGATATAGAGCAGCACATGGTACTGATATTTTACCTGGTAAGAGCTGAAGAATCCCTTGCTGACTGCAGCCTAAGAGTTGTCCTGCTGATATTCACATCGCTACCTCCACCAAAGCCAGGCCTACCCTCGTATCTTATTATTTCATCAACCCAATTATGATGCGAAGTATGTCTGCCTTCAGCACCACTGATCGATTCATCTGCCCTATAATTGTGTAAGACCGACTGAACTATCTGCCAAATGGAAAGCTAATCAAAAGGCGAGCAGAAGTAATTTGAAACTCATGTAAAATTAGTTTATCATACAGTTCTGCACAAGCAGTATCAACAAGATCGATCCCATAAGATAAGAAACTCATTGCAACTATACCTCATCAAAATCAGCAAATATGTATGAATGCTCTTTCATGACACCAATCTGCACAAATATCATAACAGTCAAACAAAATTACGGTCAAGACAAAATTGTTACAAAACACTAGGGCAGTAAAATGCAAAAACAAGCAAAAATCAAAGGAACAGATTACCATTGCCGACAAACACTGCAAACTTTCTGCCCTCAGAAGACTGTGCTCTTCTCCCTGTTGGCGTGAAAGTGTGCACACCTTGTGGACCAAGCTTTCAATATTGCGTGCATATGTGTTGTCTACCTGTTAATACACCCAAAAACAAATGAATCCTGATGCATCAAAAAGAATATTGAATGATAACCACGAATATGAAGGTTTATACTACTAGCACATAACATGTCTACTTGTCAATGCCCACCTGACTGTTGATGAACCTTGCTAAAGTCTGACAACCAAGAATGTGAATATTCTCTTGCTTGCTTTCCAGGAGCTCAGTAAGAACGTTCACCAGGCTGATAGCAAAATATGCCCTGTACCATCACATGCACGCAGCAGCAAAGCATAAAAACTTGGCCATCAAACTCCATGCAAAGCAGATAACATTGTGATAACCAATATATAAGTGGTAGCCAAGAAAATTGCAAACCCACATCTGTTCCTTGCAGATAAAGATTAGCTTGCTGTAAGCTTCAGTGATAACCTTGACAAAGTTGACATGTGAAGCACGAAGCTCCTTGTGACTCCTGTGTTCTAGAAACTTCACGATCTGACAAGACAAAACAAGCAACGATTAACCATATGCTTCAAAGGGAGCAGCATCAGCGGCAAGAAGGCGATATCACATGCCTTTGGTATGCGCAGGGGATTCTTGGCAGCATACTCGCACAGCTTCATGATTTTCCTCTCATTTGGAGCACAATCCTGCCAATGGTAGTACATGAGCAGCAGCAATGCGCCTGTTACTATTCCAAAATACGGGTGCTGATGCCTCTATAAATGAACATTGGAAACTACATTATCCACGAAACTAAGTTCCGAAGACCACCATTTGACAGAGCAGAAAAAAATACTACAGAGTGCACTTTATAAGGAAGGTCGTTGGCTGCTGCTATTTACAGATCGAGAAATAGCACAATGCGTTCAGCAACAGCAACGACCAATGCCACTTCCGAACTCCCTAAACTAGGCCCGCGCCGAAGAAAACGGAACGGAGAAACTCACAGGCGTCTTGGGGAATATCTCGGCGAGCAGCTTCTTGTACCGCTTGACGGGGCGGCGCGAGCTCGGGCGCAGCGCCGGGCAGCACACGCACATGCTCTCGCACGACGGCAGGAGCTTCGCAGAGAGGAACCCCATCTTCCGCTTCCACCGGCAACGTACCAGATGGACCAGATCTCACCGCCCTCCACTCAGCCGCTTCTCGGCGGCGGGATACAGCGGCCCTCCCTCCTGCCGCAGCCCCCACCGACCAAAGCCTCCCCACCCAACTCCCACACCCAGTCGAACGCGCGGAGAAGCCCCCAAAACCCAACCTGGCGAGACCGCGGAACCGACGGGTGTTGGGAGCGAGGGAATTTGGGGAGGGGCAAGGACACGCGAGGAGAGTGGAGAGAGACACCACGTGAGCGAGAGGCCTCGGTGGCAGCGCCAATTGCAGCGCAGCCTTTTTTCCTGTGTTCTTCACGCCATGTACTTGGACAGGGACCCGCATGCGTTTCGAATGCAGAGTGCGCCCGCCTCAGGGGGTGTCAGTAATTAGTCCGCCGTCTCAGAGGTTAACGATTTATTTAGATTAATTTATTTTAATTAACTTGTTCTCAGGGTATGTGAGCAAGCCGGGTCAGGCCCGGCTTGGAGTACATGAATTTTTCCTATTTTTTATGTTTATCCTATAAAATTTAATTGATTTTTATAAAAAAATTTATATAATTTTTGTAAAATTTTTATGTTTCAAATGGAGACTTGGTGGGTTCGGTCGAGGGGTCAAGCGCGAATACTAGTTTCGTGACATCTGATGATAAATAATAATTTATATAAATTTAATTAATTTTAAAACTATGAGATTTGTACTTTTATATTTATCATAAAAATACTTTTTAATATATATTTTATATATATTAAAATTAATTATATTATAAAAATTATTAATCAAAGATATGTTTAATCAAATCTAGATGGACACTCTTCCGAAAGCCTTGCTTCTTCTATGAAACTTGATACGGTTTGTTTATTAGCAGTTGCACATAGATTAAGACGTCTTTGATGTGGCCTAAGACTTGGGCAGATGTTAAATTGTTAGTTAATTGCCGGTCACGCCAGGTTTAGTGCGACTAGGGGCGTTTTTGTTTTAGATTATAATCCACTTAAATTATATAATTTAAAATAAATAATTTAATTGAAAAACAAATAAGTATATTATTCATCTAGATTATATAATCTGAGACTTCAGATTATAATAATCTAATAATCTATCTCAAATGAGATTATTTTAGATTATTTGCTATAAAAAGTCACTACACATGCATATTTCATCGAAATTACCCACTCTGTCATTCTGCTATTCTGATAGCCATATACTCCACCATTTATGATACTTCATTATTTCATATTAATACAAATAAAAAAATAATCTCACTAATAATCTAAACTCTCAAACAAATAGACATCTAGATTATAATCTTTAAAATATAATTAAATTATATAATTCAAAATTATAATTTAAATTATATAATATACTAGAGAAACAAACAGGGCCTAGATGCCACGCCGTCTAATTATGTTGTTCGGTGTTCTGTCAGGGAGTTGGATTCTTTTATCTACAGGGTTTTCTTTAATGTAACAAGGATTAGCTCGTGGACTGAAGGACCATGAGCTTCCCGTTTTTCTGATAAGGCATGTGAACCAAGGTGGTCGTAGGAATTTATCTACGGAGTACAGTACTGTGTAACGTTTGACTAATGGTTACAGAGCCTCCGTTTTCCGCACGACGAAGAAAGTAGATGGTGTCTATGTCTCGGTGCAGGTGGACTCTCATTGGCAAATCTTTTTCCTTTTCTTTTTCTTTTGGGTTAATATGCAATGGAGAATTTCAACAGTGGGGATAAAATAAAGCATCATGATATATCAAACTCAAACAATGGAAGAAAATTTACGAAACTCAAGCAATGTGAGCGATAAGAGAGATGAACTGAGGAACATAAAAAATATTTAGATTCTAGTTCTCCTACTTAAGATTTAGGTAAATGTGAGATTAGAAAAATATAGATATTTTCTTGTATTTTTGAACTACTATTACTAATATTTACTAATGTACACAAGTATATATTAATATAAAGAGTATATATAATCAATTTTTGTAAAAAAAAGTTTTTTTTGGGAGGGGGGGGGGGGGGGACAACTGTCCC